>NMRB01002266.1:10762-41783 GCA_002633025.1 Notospermus geniculatus
TGACATGCTTAACAGACGAAGGACTATTTTCAGCATTCGATGGCAAGAAACCTGGCCGCAGAAAAAAATTGCCGGCGAACATGACGTGGAGAGGGGGGAGGCTGCGAAACAAAGTGATTTTCAGATGGCCCTGGTGATCATGAGGAGCAAGATTTTATCAAGTTCGTTGCGTGCCGAGCTCACGCCCTTCGTCAAGCTTGCACCGTCATACCTGAGTATGACAGATTAAGTCCAATGTTGACCCTAATTAGGGCCGGATGCCATTCTCAAGAGATTTATGTCCTGAGACATTTAGAAAGCAAAAATCAATTCGAATTATTTCTGAGCAAGCGCTCCCGCACCGTACAGTCAACAATCTCCCGCAGCCGTACAGTTGATTTTAAAATTGCCGATTTCCGATGTGTTCTCCTGCGAATTTCTGGGAGATATTGCAGCAGCTAGCCTTTTATAGTGTATTCATTCACCTAGGGCTGTCATTTTGCTCTTAGCGATGGTATTTATAGTAATTTGGCGTGTCAGCTTTGCCAAGCGTATGTGACCGGAACTTTCTCCCGCAGCTGTACGGCAATGTTGATTGTACACCGTGGTGCCTTCCACCTGAAAGTTTTCTGTCCCTATTTTCCTGGGTCGACCGCACAGGAAGTTCGATAGTGCTACCGGTGCCTATCGGCGGTTTAGTTAATGGAAAAATGCGTTATAACTGACTGTTGATAGCAGGTGCCGGTAGCACTATCGGACTTTCTGTACGGTCGACCCTGTCCGACAGCGACTTGCACGTGGAAGGTGCTCTCAAAGTAGACTGGCGACACTCTTGGAAATATGTCAGACACTGTTGCATGATCAATTTCTTTAGCGTAGAAGAGGTCTTAATACATTTGGCTCATATTTATAAAAGCTTGCAAATGCTTTTACTTTAAAGGGTGCTGCTTCACTTTGAATTGAAGATTGCGATTTGTGATCCGTGGGAAAACTGAAAGAGATATGATCGTGCAATTTGGAGGGATAATTCTGTGTTTCAGACCAATTTCAATGGTACAACAATCAATAACATTTGAAGTATTTTTTTAAGACCAAAGAGTTTCAAACAAAGAAAGAATCAATTGTTTTATACGATATTTGGCATATGGATTTGGGTGGCATTCATTTTTAAGGTCAAATGAAAGAACCAAGCGAAAAAAAGTCACGAAATGTTGATATTCTGTTTTTGAAATGCAAAAAACTTACCATGTAGTTCTTCTGGAAAGGACTGGTCTATTGATCCTTCTGGGGTGCAAGGTAGGCCTACAATGTACCAGCATTCATGGCAAAGAAAAGTTGTCTTTGTTGTCACAGGCAGGTATTGTATGAACAGTCTTACATCAGGCCACGACCTAGCAAGCACCACTAGGGCCTACTCCATAGGCATTGAGAATTAAAGTTACATGACTTGCCTTTCCTCACACAGCAGTAAAGCGGTTTTTCCACAGTACAATATTATTGCACAATAAATGGGTGTCATTGTGCTTCTGGCACAATGGATGGAAGAAAGATTGGCAATAATATTGCCTATTTCGATCCTCATATTGTGCAATAATATTGCACGTGGATAGACCGCTTAAGGGCAGGCTGATCCATTCAAAAGAATGTTTTATTAAACAGATTACCTCACGGAATCAGTTTGTAATCGTTTCTACGCCAAAAACAACAACACTTTCAGATGAATGGTTGAACGGAAGTTGCCACAAAAGTCATCCATTCCTGTTATGTCATTCTTATGACCGTATTGACAATGGCAGTCAACAATAGGCCAAAGGATCTTCAGAGTGTTCATGTTCTTCCAAATGAGTGATATCAAACCACGTTTTTGACTTATTTTGATACTTTCATTGAATATAATTGGATTATTTTGCCACCATTTCACAATTGACTCATTTGCGAACCTATAATCCCAGTTATTTTAGCAATATTTTGATTCTAATATGAAACTTCAAGGCTTCAAACACCCATTGTCTTAAAATATTACTTCAAATGTCATTGATTGTTGTACCATTGAAATTGGTCTGTAACACAGAATTATCCCTGCAAATTGCAAGATCATAGCTCTTTCAGTTTTCCCACGGATCACAAATCGCAATCTTCAATTCAATTCAATTCAAACAGCCCCTTTTGTAGTAATACATTTACATTGGACAATGCTGTGCAAATGTAGAAAAAGCATTTGCTAACTTTTATGAATACTAGCCCATATGTCAACCAGTTATTTTAATGTCCGACAGTTATTGATTTGAATAGCACCTGTTCCATTCATCGCCAGAAATGTCTGGAAATGTTTTGAACTATACGCGTCAGTCGACATACACACCAGGCAATTTTGTTTCACGTGGAAGAGCCACACGACAGAAACTTGCGACAGTAACTTGTTCGATAGTGGCAAGAGCTTGCAGACTGAGACCTTCGAAATTTTTTTCTTTCACGTGGAAGACCCATCGGTATGTTTATTGCGACAGTTTTGTCAGAACTGTTGCAAGTTTTCTTTCACGTGGAAGGCAGGTGTGACAGGAATCAACGTCCTAGGAATGCAAGTCCGCCAAACAATAGCCCGCTATTGTGAGGCTACCGTATATTGGAATGGTCATGGTCTCTCTAGCCATATATTCTAATCCCTCGCTGAACAATAAGACCGGACTTTGGTTCCTGGTGGACTTGGATTTCTTTCACACCGGCATAAATGTGTGTTTGTAAATAAATATGATACGAGACTTTCCTATCCTCGGCGATCTGGGCCCGGTTGCACCAAACTTAATTTGGAAATTGGGACAACCCCTAAGACATGTCGTAACTGTATAGGCAGGAACGTTAGGACGATGTCCTAAGACATCGATGGTGCAACCCATTTTTGTTCTTAACTTTAAGACAGCACCTACGACCTTTGGTGCAACCAGGCCCTGGTGACAAAAAAGGCATGGCTTTGTTGTGGAAGAGTTCAAATAACAGGGGTCAAATGCAGCTAAAAACTCGACCCAGTTCTCATGTAATAAATACCGGCATATAAAAAGATATAAATAGATATATTCTTGAATAGTGTTCATTATCATTCTATCGGTTAGTTTATCAATCACATTAGAAATCACAAATGACGAGGTATATTGTGTATGTTTATGTATGGACATAAATTCTGAGCTTAAAGATAATGTATCATGAATATTCTCGCAGACCACAAAAATCATTGTTTATTTACATTTCGTTTGTTTGTGTCCAGTCTTTCTTTGTCTTATGAGTACTTTTTTGGTGGCATGCCCCTTTGGAAATTCTTTTGATAGCGAAAGTATTCAATATGGTGGGTTGGCATGTTCCAAAAGTAAAAAAAAAATGTAACGTAAACATCCATGTTTACAAACATTGAATGTAAACAATGAAGTCATGATACAGTACATTACCTTAAAGCCTGGAGCACACACGACCCAATTTTTCATTTCTTGTTTGTCAGGATTTTTCGTGGAGAGTTGACACCAAACCGAACATTTTGTTTTCAATATAGTTTTTTCTTCTCTTTGCCTCCACTCGTTCATCATATTTGTGACCCTCCACAGCAAAACAAGTCGCATGTCGCTCAGAAGTTGAGCCGCAACGAACTAAGATGACACAAGAAGCAAATGGAAGAAATAGATTATTTCAGATTTCATAATAGACAGACAATATTGAAAGTGACAAACATTTGGTCTCAACCTGCCAAGCTAAGAGCGACATGCGACTGGTTTTCCTGTGGAGGGTCACATTTGTACATGTATATACTGAAGGCCAAAAATGCCACCAAGGCTATTTGCAGAAAAACGACCCTCGGAATATCCTGCATGCATTTTAAAAGACAAACGAACACACGAAATTGTCTCTAATGCTGGTAATGGAATTAATCTCTGATTACTTCCGTTACTGCAATAACAATTGCTGACATCACCAAAAGCGTGGTATTCGTTCGGTTTATATTGCATGGTAGTTGATGCTGAGAGTCGTTTCTCAATAGATGTGGAACAGAAATTTATACTAGATAACATAGTTTTTTATAATCTGCGAATCAATGTTGAAAATTGTCATTAAAATGTTGATTCCTTACTGGAGAATTGCCCAGTTTCGACCTTTTTGCTTGTACTATTGTGAACAAGTTACCGGTACCGTAAAATCAATTTCTAAAACACCAGTAGGCCACACATACATGTACACCCGTAAACGGCAACACACACAAGGCAACATCCGACAGTGAAAACTGTGATTAGGCCACATAAAAAATACTTGTTTAGCGTCCCCCCGACCTGTAATGCCAAGACCCCTGAATTTTTTTGTAATGCATTTTCCATTAAAAGATTGCCTGCAACTCTAAAATTTGAAAATTTAAATTTTTTTTAAAAATTTGTTTTTGACCTATCTTTTCAGCTAAAAGCTACTAAAAATAAAAATAAAAAACTCCCTCCCGACCCTGAAAAACTAAAGTGCCTGGACGCTAAACAAGTAATTTTTTTATCTGGCCTTAGCTGTAGCATATAAATTGCTTATGTCACCTTTCACCAGCAGTAAATCGTTACGGACAAGATAAAAGTATGGACACCTTGCAGAAACTACTGCTTGGAACATTTTTAGCTTTCATATACATGTAGGCCTACATGAACTAGTACCCAAAAGGAAAATCGTTCAAAACATACAGCTTCTGACTTATGAGCTGACAATCACAGTTAAACTATTAAAGCAAGGGTTAAAAATGGTTGAAATCACCGCAAACGATCTAGGGCGAGGGGCATCACTATACATTGTACATTTTTATTCGCCACTGTATTTGTACAGCACCCATTCATGCTGCTAACATTAGGCCTATGCATTCAGCCGGGGAACTTTGTGTAAATCAATTTAATTTCAATCCTAATAGGCCTACATTTATATACGTATACTGTCATCACAAAAAAACATTTTTGGTCCAAAATGTTACGTAAACACAAAATCTGGGTGACAAGCGCCACCTTATGGCAAGTGAGAGAAGCTTTGCCCCTAGCCACAGATCTTTTGCAGTTGATTCTTTATGTTTTCTACAACTTTCTACAGAATATCACGACAATAAAAATAAATACTAATAAATAACAGGGGATATCAGATTGCGTTGTGTACGTTTTGATTATGAACTAAGCAAAAGGTGGCAGCACATGCACCAGAGAATTTGCCAGGGTCCACTTCCGTCACCCGGCAGGATGGATTCGACCATGCGAAGCATACTTATTCCGTAGTAATTAATACACTGGATGGGGCTAAGATAAGGAAAATAGTCTAGTGAAAGGTTTTTCTTCAGATTTGCACAGCATGCATTTACACTGCAAAATCCAGGAAAAAAGCATAGCATAGTAATATGGGCTTTGTGGTCCTAGTGGATCTTTGCCCGATATGGGCTTTGTGGTCCTAGTGGATCTTTGCCCGAAAAAAAGCATCTGTCCTACTAGTTTTTTTTTCTTTTTTTCCTATCCCTTTTCACACCATGGCCTTTGAAATTTGAAAGCAGTTATATCACAGTTTCAATGAGCATTACGTGTAACTTGTACGAAATTTTGGGACTTTTGATACAGGCTCTCTACGAGATCATGGAAGTATTATCTGTATAATACTTCCATGACGAGATCAACCCTCATAATGCATGAACTGCCAACCGAATACTCTTTAAATAAAACCTAACATTATTAATTTACACATTATGACTTTAAGCGTGTAGACTGGACGGATAAATCGGCTCGTCCAAGCTCAGGTGAGATTTCTGAGCCTTCGCAAACTTCTCCGGCCTCGGAATCTTAAACTGGAATGAATCTCCGTATTCCATCCACGGTGGGAGCTGGTTGGAGCCGGAGAGGGTCGGTAGACCTTCTCCTGCTTGCTCGGTACCATCGACTTGGAGTTCCTCACCCTCCTGTCTCCTGGCCTGACGCCGTCTCCGGATTATACAGACCACAAGGATGATGATGGCAATCAGGCAAATGCCTGCGAAAACACCGACGACGATGTAGACGATCGTATCGCTCATCACTTTTTCAGCTGAAAAAAGGACATAACTCGTTACCATTGGGCCACATAAAAAAAGAAAGCTGGTGATCGTCCTAGCCCGACCCGCCAAAACGGCCCCAACCCCGTTTTTTTTAAAAAGGTTTTTTAAAAAGTTTTTCCCCAAAAACCGTTCAAATTGCGCACTTAAATATATTTTGACCATTGACTTGTTGTTCAGTTCATATCGCACATGGGATACAAAGGACACGATTTCAAGGCATTTGGTTGTTACCATTGACTCATTCTTCATGCCAATTCACTGTAAAAAAAATAAAAATAGCCTCCCCCACCCACCTCCTCCCCGAGAAAAGGACGATCAGCACTTTTTTTATGTGGCCTTAGCAATGGACGGTACTGATTCGATCAGTGTAGGCCTACAGAACCTAGTTCGTTGTGTGCCCGCTATCAAAGCTATATAATCCCCGTTATTCTTGGGGGCCATCTTTTGATGAGGCGGACAACCTCAGTCTGTTTCGATATCTGGAGTTTGAAGCCATGCTTGTTAGAAACGACCGAATAATAATCTGATGTTGGCTTCAGCGTCTTGCTAAAATGTTACAATTTGATAGAAAACAGCATGATCAATGTCATAATATGGGAGCTACTTTTGAACATTGATGGCCAGGTACGGTTGGTTGAAGGCCTAGCAGAACGCGAAGGTGCAGTAGTGACGCCAAGAGGCCGATAAATGCAAATTAATCTACGGTTTCTTAATTCTAGAACACTGCACCTAATTGTATCCAAAATAGAAGCACAAAACACTACACACAAAATGATGATAAAACGTAAAATCATCTCCAAATCTTGCAAATTTTCGACCCAAACCAGGGTCTTCCCCAGACACTTTCTAGTAGAGATTCAGACTGAGCTGGATCCCAAATGTAGCGTCAGAATGACGCCCGACGCCCGATGACGTACAACAATCGCAAGGCATGCGCACTTGTGTTTTAACCAGGTTGGTGATCAGCACCTCCTTTTGTTTTGCCGGTATCCCATTGTATCAATTATTTTTAGGAACTGATGAGTATCATCAATTATTAATGTTTTCCATTGAGTTTTACAACCAAGCGGTGTGTCTAGACTTAAAAAAGCAATAGCTTACTTTTACATCCTTCTACCTCTGGGTTATCCCCAACATAACCAGTCTTACAGGTACACGTGTAGCCCCCAACTGTATTGGTACAGATGGTCGAGTCATGTCTACAAACCCTTAAGTTTGGATCCTTGCATTCGTCCAAATCTGAGGGAAAAGAAACGTAGAAGATAAGCTGGCATAGAGTCACATCTAAGGCAAAAAAATAACCTCAAACGCTTGGTACAATGTAAGAAAAATTTGAAGGGAGTTACGAAATATTCTTGATTTACTGGAAACAATAATTTACTGGAAACAATAGCGAATTTTCGCAACACGTTTGGGGCGATTCATTTAGATTGTCATCCTCCCAAAGCAGGGGTTTTTACCTCGCTCCTCTTCATCCAGTGTATGAAGAGGAGCGAGACCAAAATCATTCAAGGCGGTTTGCTCATGCGCTCAGCAGATAGCTCGGGTGTGCGCGTATTTTTCGGCCACGCGCACACGCGAGCACACGAGTTTTCTGCCACGCGTACACGCGAGCTATCTGCTGAGCAAACAGTCTCGAATGACTTTTTGCTCAGCAGATAGCTCCAGTGTGCGGCAGGCTTTACTGGTATTTCCAGGAAAAGTAACAGTGTCCCTATTAAATTGGTCTTACCTGTAACTGTTATTTTCTTTGCACAATCCGTATCCCCTATTCCCGCGAAATTACAGTTTGGCGCAGAGGATGTTAAGCTGTCTACAAACGTTTGGACTTGTTTCAAGAAGTTATCGACATTCGTCGGTGGTTTTTCGAAATTGAAGCTGACAGCAATATTAGCGATGACACTTCCCGCTCTGGAGAGAAAAAAAAACACGATGATCTTGATAATCTATTTCAGAGTTTTGTCGCGCGGCGAGTTGGCTCTCTATGGGCAACTTAACTATGAACAGTTATTTATATCATTGGTCTCAGCCTATGCGTCTACTGCGTGGACTATAGGGCCGTTTAGACGACAAGCCAAGAAAACACATTCACATTCAGATTCGATCCGATTGGATCCGATCGGGTCTCATTTGCGTTTAGACGAGATTTGAATGTGGTCGTATGTGGTCCAATGCGGTCCAAAATCCACATTGGACCGCATTGGGTAGCATTTACACGCAAGAGTTTTGAACCACAATTGGACCGCATGTGGATTTTTGCCTGTCGTCTAACTGGCCCTTATATATTTACCACAAAGAACATCAGATGACCTAACAGCATCCTCCTACAGCAGGGCTTTTACCTTGCTCCTGGTCATTCACTGTAGGAGTGTATGAAGAGGAGCGAAACAAAAGCCCTGCTATGGGAGAATGCACAACAGCGATCGATAAGGCCATAGATTCTGCTGAACACTCGATTACAGTGAACCTTGATCGATCCTTGCTGACGTAGTCTGCAAACAGAACTGGGGTCACTTACGTTAAACTGACGACCTTTGCTTGACAAGAATTGGAACCGAATCGCTCTTGCACTTGGCCGAAAATTTTGTCTCGATTGATGTAGCAAGTGCAACGAATTCCTTCGATTTAGAATTACCGTAGGCCACTAGATACTTCTGTTTAAGTGACACTGACAGTTTTGTAGTGAAAGTAGCTGAAAATAAGAAAACAATGTCTTAATCTTGTTGGTCTGGAAGAAAAATGAGTACAAGCATCAAGTCTGTTGGTGTGATAGGAGATAGGTGAGTACACAAAGCTTCGAATGAGTATGAATAGAGTATCTGTGTAATGAATGAGAATGCCCCCGTGTAATAGTGCCCACTTCATTGTTTGGCGGATACTCATAAACAGAGAGATATGTTGTTATCCTTGCCTTCCCCATTGTCTTGCTGCGGCTTAATCCGTCAATCTTTTGTCGGGGGCAATGGCAAACGGCGGGGGGGGGGGCATTGAAAAATATATTATAGCGGCTCCAAGAGGTTGCCATTACTGGCACTGTGGACAGTATGCACCAAACGAAGATCATCTTGAACTTAGGTTGAGCCACAACTTTTCTATTGTTCAGGTTTGCCAGAGCATGATGTGACAATGGAAAAGTTGTGGCTCAACGTGAGTTCAAGATAATCTTCGCTTGGTGCATACGGCCCTTGCATTTCAGAACCTGAATTACACACAACGTTCAAAAATTCCGTTTCTAAACATGAAAATACAGAGTTTGGGCCTGTATGCAGTTCATCATATTAGTCATTTAAATCGTGAAGCTGAATAGTGAAATCGACTTTTACCGGCGTCCATTTTTGAACAGAAAAGAGTGACGATTACAATTCACGAGTTTAGGCATAGGAACATGTGTAAAAGCAAAGAATGTCCTGTCAAGCCAGGCGTACATCGAACTTGCGACGGTAACCAACTGATCTTATCTAGGCTGGTGATGTACGCGCTGCACGCACATCGCAAATACAGCAACTCACTATTCTAGAACCAGGAGGGTCCAATCAAACGTCATGTCGCGTCGCGACATCGCACTTGCGACTGGCAACAACTCAGGTAACACCCGGGGCGTTGAGACTCGACGAGACTACGTTTTGTTCAGAAAACTGGCACTGATCAGTCGCAAGCCCGCGTACATTGCAGCGACTGAACGAAACTAGTCGCCAGTCACTAGAAAGTTGAACGTGTGCAGCTCGTGGCGACTGGCAAAATTTCAGTTCCAGCGAGTCGCAAGGGTGCGTACATCGACCGTTTCTGGCGACTGATCAGTCGCCTGCAGTTCCAGCTAGATCCCAGTCGCCAGTGGCTCAGTGACGACTATAGTACGTTTAAATCATCTGGACCCCGATGGGCGTATGTCAGCTAAACCCCTAGTAACCGGACAACAACGTACTTTAGTTGTCTCCAGTCGCAAGTGTGATGTACGCTAGGCTTAAAAGTGTGTCATGACGGATTAAAGTCCATGGCTAAAGAAACCAATTGCCAGAAATTAAAACTTAAAAATAGGATCTTTTGTTCCCAGGGCAGTTGGTCCTGAGGACATTCTTTCCTTTCCTTTCCTACTTGCTTTTGGAAATAAACTTTTTGGTTGTTCATGACCCATGTCGATTACACGCAATACATACCACGTGTGCATTTCTTCCCATCGCCAAAGTAGAATGGTTTACACGCGCACGAAAAAGATCCTGGTTTGTTTGTGCATATCGCATTCTTGTCACAGTCATTCTTGAGAACGGTGCTTGTGCATTCATCAACATCTGAAAATGAGATTGAATTCTTGAAGGGGAAAGGAAATATCAAATTTATTGAATAATCATTCGACAGATGGACTTTTTAAAGTCATTTGTTCTGTAACTGGATTGACGCAAGTAAGTCCACTAAAACATCATCCTTGAAGACAAATGAGTGGACACATTGGGTCATATCATAAAGGAATCAAACATACAGGTTTAACTGCGAACGATGAAGTAACTGAGGGATACACTTCGTGTGTTGCCACCAGATGTCTCTCACTGCCTGAATATTGGCTTTACGTAATAGGCAGGATCTTCAACTTTTTTATGGTGAAGGGGTTCATGAATCTGTCAACCTGACGCCTTGAATTCCATTTCTGAGGAAAACAGAGCTATTTTCAGCACAATTAGTGTTCCATGTGCAAAGGTACATGTACTACGTTCGCCAATTTAAATCTACACAGATGACCCTGCACTCTCATCGTTCGTGGGGTTCTCATTAATTCAGTCCTTTTGCATCATAAGATAATTCAACAAAATTTGCAGTAAACATGCAAAAGGGTCTTGCCTATCATATGGAAGAGTCAGAATGCAAATCTGTTGAGGTTTAAAGGGATACTGTGCACATTTATAAAGTACTAAATTTGTAAGTTAAACTTTATGTTTGATTCCTTAAGGCTTCCCTTACATAGAAGTATACGGTATACGAAAACGCCTGTTAACAAAAGCTTCCCGAGGAATCACGACCGTGAAGCCATTGTTAACCGGCGTTTTCGTATACTGTATACTTGTACGTAAAGGAAGCCTTATGGTCATATGAATAAAGACTAGTGAATGCTTTTACTTGGATTTTGCAGTACAAATGCACTACGCTATACTGTGCAAATCTGAAGTACATGTAGGCCTACGGTAAAAGCATTTGCTAGTTTTTATTCACATCGCCCATTGGTGAAACCTTCATCGCTGGTGTGACAGGAATCTAAGTACCCGGTGTACCATTGTTCAACAGCCACTACCACTCGAATAACATTACAGTGCACGGGTATGGGCAAGGGAGAGTTTTAAGAAACAGAAAGGGGGAGGGCAAGGGGCACCCGAGTAGCGCTGGAGTCAATTCCGCCCCAGGTGCGACGGGAGGGCGGCTGCAACAGCCTGCTTCCGATGTTGAAAAGAACTGAAATTGAAAAGGTAAAAAAGAAATAGACACTAACCTTTGCATTGCACTCCGTCACCTTGATAGCCAGGGTTACACGAACATTGGAAACTCCCAGGAGTATTGAGACATTTGGCATTGACATTACAGTTGCTTGTCTTCAGTTTGCATTCATCGACGTCTGTGCATTTCTTGCCGTCGCCCTGCCAGCCGGTCTTACAGGTACACTTGAACGATCCCGCCGTATTGGTGCAGTTGGCATTTGAATCGCAGTCGTTTTTACCCGTTTTGCATTCATCAACATCTGAAAATCAGAGTCCCTTTAATGATGACCACAACATGAGAAATTTTAGGGATTTAAAAGGTATCTGTACACTGGCAAAAATTTTTCACCATTAGTAACAAACCTTCTTTGACAATTGTTCTCTTGTGTATAGGGGAATCGAGTTTGAAAAAACTTGTTCAAATGGTGCTGTAATTTGTTGGCAAGTGCATACGGAATCAAAAGATCGTGTTGCTCAGGAATGGTGTTGACATGGAAAATTATTGGGAAAAAAGTTGCCAGTGTAGGCCTACACACACACAGCTAATGGTAGCAAAACGAGCAATGAAAATTGTACAGATTACATAAATTTAAAATTTGAAAAAATGACAGTTTAACATACAACATATATAACGAAACACCAATATTACATTGGAAAGCTCTCCTGGAACACTTTCAAATGAATACCTAATTAATAGTTCTCGGTACTGTCAATATTTGCACATTTCATGCTATTTATTGATATAAGTGCAATTGAATGTACAATGTGTAATTTCATATTTATTTACCTGTACAGGTCCTTCCGTCGCCAGAGTATCCAGGCTTACACTTGCAGGTGTAAGAACCCTTAGTGTTGGTACACAGAGCATCCTTTGCGCAGTTGTTTTGGCCTTTGCATTCGTCAACATCTTGAAAAATAGAAGAAGTAACCAACATCTATTTAGTACGATATCGAAACGTCTTTAATGCGAAACACAGAGTGCCTAGTTCGAACTGCTGAATTATGCTTCAGCGCGAAGGCCACCTGTGGCGGTACAATGAAATACAACACCTAAAAAAATGAAATGGTCCATGGACCATATGCTCACCTGGGTGAATGTACCAGAACGAACAACAAGTGTCAAGACAATGTTCCAGGGAAACATCATACCAAGTTAGAACTTTCTTTGTGGTATGAGCCAAAGTACGTTTTTCAAGATGGACGACTGGCGGCCATATTTGAAGTGCAATAGAGCTAAAATTTGGTATTTGGCATTTCCTTTGATAAGAAGCCTACGATATTTACCTGTGCATGTCTTCCCGTCTCCAGTAAAACCTTCTTTGCATTTACATGTGAAGGAATTCAAAGACCCCTTGATGTCGGTACACGTGGCATCCTTCGCACAGTTATGTCGAGGGAATTCTTTGGAACATTCATCAACAACTGAAGAAAAAATCATGTTAGAATTGAATCCACCTACATGTACTGTATGTATCGGGTGGGCCAAAAAAAACGCATCGAACTTCAAATCTTGATTTCTCAACAACTGTCCATTATAATTCAATGAAATTTGGTACCGTATCATTTAAAGATGTTTTGTTGAACGAGTGAAATTTTTGCATTGATAGCTTTAGTATTTCGACCGTATCACTCAATTTAAAAATCATTGTAAAAAAATGCGACTCCGGAATCCGGTAAAATACGGGTGGATGAAAAATTCCCAAACTTTAAATTTTCATTTCTCATAAAAGCTTTACTAGAACTCAATGAAATTTTGCCTAACACTACTCCGTGATATTGCCCTTAATATGTGAAACTATAAAACCAATAACTGTAATATCTACGCTGTGGCGCTCATTACTATAACGCCATATTGGAACCGAGCGTTTCGAAGTTTCACCATTGTCTCCTAAAATATGATGAATGATTACTATGGTTTTTACATTTGGCACCACAATCTTAATACCAAAGATAATGTGTTGAAACGTTCACATTTTAGAAACATAGCCACGGAACAGTATTGAGTGAATTTCCATTGGGTTATAATGAAGAGTAATTGAGAAATAGAAATTTGAAGTTCGGGACGGGTTTTTCCTATCTTTTTGGATTCCGGAATCACACATTTTTACAATGATTTTTAAATTGAGTGATACGGTGCTAATACCAAAGGTATCAATGCAAAAATTTTACACGTGAAACAAAACATCGTTACATTATACGGTACCAAATTTCATTGAATTACAATGGACAGTTGTTGAGAATTCAAGATTAGAAGTTCGATGCGTTTTTTTTGGCCCACCCGATATATGTACAGTTCTTTTACTACGTCATACGCTGCAATCCCAAAAAGCCAAAACATAACGGACACGCCGGTTAAGAACCACGGTATTGCCACTTTTTCACGACAGTCGGCGCCACCGGCCATTGTCCAACCCAGGGACTAACTACGTTGTCGGCGAATTGACCTGATTTAGGCCTACTACCGGTACGTACATTTTGTAATGCATTTTCGTAGGTCATCTTACTGCCGCTAGGTGGCGGAATTCGAACAGAAACTTATCTAAGCAGTGGAGTTCAAAAGACCTATAAAAATCGATTCTCATTTTCTTACGTTCACATAATGTTCCATCTCCGATGTATCCGTCGGCACATTTACACTTGAAGGAACCGGGAGTGTTGACGCAAACAGCATTATTTTCTGTCTTACACTTATCTTTTCCCACCTTCATGGTGCATTCGTCAACATCTGCAAAAAAGAAGGAATTAAACGGACTTTTAAGAGATTGAATGCCATGGCTTTCACTTGCACTGTCATGACTGTTCCTGTATTTAAAACTCTCTGATTATTTGTATGTACAAAAAAGCTTTTAAAAGGCTACACTTAGTCTCGCGCAACCAGGCCCTCGGTCATACTCCGAGGTCGCCAGACCGAGGGTCCGGCATGGAACGCAATTCTCATTGAATTTTCTTATTCAAAATAAGGGGAGCTTCGCTGATTGGCTAGTCACTACCAATGTATTATGCATGCAGCATGCATGCAGTGCAGTGTAGTTGTGTTCTACGTCATCAGTCATCGCGTAGATTGTCCGCCATGATGGTTTACAACATTACAAGTCAAAGTACCCATACGGACCAGACTCTAAAATTGGAAATTTATTTGAAATTGCAAGAGTCTGGTGGTACGAGACTAGGCTACACTGTATCAGTTCAGAAAGTGCTTACGTTCGCCAACGTTAGTGTAGTGTAAAATGTACTTTGCTCTGAATACATTAGAGCTCTGCCTGCAGTTTTTTCAATGTGTGTTCAAAGAAAACTAGGGGCCGTATTCCAGAAGCTTCCTTAAGTGTAAGATCGACCTTTAGCTATTGTTTGCAGGGTAGAATACAAAAGATTAAGGTTGACCTTACACTTAAGGAAGCTTCTAGAATACGGCCCCAGGTCTTGGTACTTTGGAGGACGTACAGACAGGCATTTTTATACTGGTGACGTCACGTGAGCGCAGTGTCCATGTTAGGTTTGAAAATATTACCTGTGCATACTGAACCAGTTCCACTGTACCCGGCCTTGCATGTACAAGTGTATGAACCCTGTGTGTTTGCACACGTTGCTTCTTTTGCACAAGTGTTGAGTGATGAATCACTGCATTCATTCACATCTGAAGATTTAAATAAAAAAGAAGCTTTTGGGCAAAGGAGGCTGCATATAAAACTGAATGTTTGATGTTATCTTAGGAAGCATTTGAACAACAGGCCTTTCCAATAAAGATGGTGGCCTACTAGTTCTCCAACATGACGTCGTGGCCATTCATTTTCCGAGCATGATACATGTATGTGCACTGCAAAACACATCCTCTCAGGCAAGTATTCCACCTAAGTTTTGTGCCCATGGCCGCTTGATCGGGCCAGCGGCTGTGAATGGTATTAGGCTTCTGACGTCATATGCTGAGAACTGTAATACACTACTGCGTGCACGATTTCTTAAAATCACCTTAAAACCATCTTAAAACCTACTTAAAATCACACCCCCTACTTAATTATAACCTTAATNTCATGAATGAATATTTACCATTCATGAATGAATATATTTTTGGAACAAAAATATTGTGTAGTATTGAATATTGCAACGTTTGGCTTGCCATAAGAAACAGAACGACATGTTGTTATCCGTGCCTCCCCCATTGTCTTGCTGCGGCTTAATCCGTCAATTGTTCGGGGCAATGGCAAACGGCGCGGGGACATTGAAAAATATATTACACCGGCTCCATGACGGAGGTTGCCATTACTGGCACTGTATGATGCATTTCAGAACCTGAATTACACACGACCGGTACCCATTTATATACCTGGGTGGAGAGAGGCCAGTAAGGCAAAGAGACTTGCCCTAAGTCTCACGCCCAGTGGGATTCGAACCCCGGACCCTCTGACCGCTAGTCGGAGACCTGAACCACTACAGCACCATGGCTCCTCGATGGTGTCTTCCTGTAGTCCACGGCTAAAGCCTCGTTTATGTCGCCCTTACGTACAGTCAGAACTAGTTGGCAACTGATAATCGGCGCGTAGTTGGAACTAATTAGTCACAACTACAAGGTGGCATAAGCCCTCGGGCGTCAGCAAGTAACTGGTTGCCAACTAGTTGCAAACTAAAAATATCCAGATCCTGAAAGTCGCACAAGTTCAACTTACTTAAAATCAAAAGAAATCTGTGTCGACATAAGCACGGCGGTAAACTAGTTCCAGGTAGTTGCGACCGATCGGTATTTTTCTAGTCGGTGGCGACATAAGTTTACAGTTGCAACTAGTTGACGCTATTTCTATCACAGCGTAGGGCGACATAACCGAGGCTTAAAGAAACCAATCGCCAGGATTTAGAACTAGCATCAGGATATTTTGTTCCCAGGGCAGTCGGTCGTGAGGACATTCTTTCCTTTCCCACTTCTATGTGCTTTTGGAAATGAACATTTTTGGTTGTTCATGACGCATGTCGATTACACGCAATACATACCACGCGTGCATTTCTTCCCGTCGCCAAAGTAGAATGGTTTACACGCGCACGAAAAAGATCCTGGTTTGTTTGTGCATATCGCATTCTTGTCACAGTCATTCTTGAGAACGCTGCTTGTGCATTCATCAACATCTGAAAATGAGATTGAATTCTTGAAGGGGAAAGGAAATATCAAATTTATTGAATAATCATTCGACAGATGGACTTTTTAAAGTCATTCGTTCTGTAACCATGGTAACTGGATTGACGCAGGTCAGGAAGTCCACTAAAACATCATCCTTGAAGACGAATTAGTGGACACATTGGGTCATATCATAAAGAAATCAAACATAAAGGTTTAACTGCGAACGATGAAGTAACTGAGGGATACACTTCGTGTGTTGCCACCAGGTGTCTCTCACTACCTGAATATTGGCTTTACGGAATAGGCAGGAACTTCAACTTTTTTATGGTGAAGGGGTTCATGAATCTGTCAACCTGACGCCTTGAATTCCATTTCTGAGGATAACAGAGCTATTTTCAGCACAATTAGTGTTCCATGTGCAAAGGTACATGTACATGTACGTTCGCCTATTCAAATGTACACAGATGACCCTGCGCTCTCATCGTTCGTGGGGTTCTCATTAATTCGGTCGTTTTGTATCATAAGATCAACTTGCGGAATTCAACAAAATTTGCAGTAAACATGCAGAAGGGTCTTGCCTATCATATGGAAGAGTCAGAATGCAAATCTGTTGAGGTTTAAAGGGATACTGTCCATATTTATAAAATACTAAATTTGTAAGTTGAACCTTTATGTTTGATTCCTTTATGGTCATATGAATAAAGACTAGTGAATGCTTTTACTTGGATTTTGCAGTACAAATGCACTACGCTATGCTGTGCAAATCTGCATTTGCTAGTTTTTACTCACATCGCCCATTGGCTGAAACCTTCATCGCAGGTGTGACAGGAACCTAATTACCCGGTGTACCATTGTTCAACAGCCATTACCACTCGAATAACATTACAGTGCAGGGGTATGGGCAAGGTAGAGTTCTAAGAAACATAAAGGGGGAGGGCAGGAGGCACCCGAGTAGCGCTTATGTCAGTTCCGCCCCAAGTGCGACGGGGAGGGTGGCTCCAACAGCCTGCTTCCGATAATGAAAAACGCTGAAATTGAAAAGGTAAAAAAATAAATAGACACTAGCCTTTGCACTGCACTCCGTCGCCTTGGTAGCCAGGGTTACACGAACATTGGAAACTCCCAGGGGTATTCAGACATTTGGCATTGACATTACAGTTGCTTGTCTTCAGTTTGCATTCATCGACGTCTGTGCATTTCTTGCCGTCGCCCTGCCAGCCGGTCTTACAGGTACACTTGAACGATCCCGCTGTATTGGTACAGTTGGCATTTGAATCGCAGTCGTTTTTACCCGTTTTGCATTCATCAACATCTGAAAATCAGAGTCCACAACATGAGAAATTTTAGGGATTTAAAAGGTATCTGTACCAGGGCTTTCATTAACTTTTTCCCTACCTGGGTCATGACTTCCACAATTTTTTTATCGAAGTCAATTTGGGAAGATGGTGGAGTCTTTAGACTTTCAGCAATTCTTTTTGGGGGTCATGACTTCTTGTTATATTTTACTGGGGTCAAATCTTCCCTTCATATGCTGCTACCGGTACCGAGTGCGAGCCAGGAGTGTGTCGTTGCCATGGGCGAAGGGAATCCCCCGTTTTTTTTTCAGCTGCGCTCGCAAGGGTTCGGCGTGTTGAAGAAAATTTGGCCAGCGCGCCGGGGGCATATGGCGTAAATGGAGACTGAGTATACAGATGGGACTTCCACACTTTCTCTGTCAGCGTATCATCGAATTTACCTGCGTTTTTGAGACTTCAGAGTTATTTATATTTGCGTCATTTCGGTAGTTTACATGCGTAATAGACGCCATACGCAGGCTTAATGAAAGCCCTGTGTACACTGGCAAAAATTTTTTCACCATTAGTAACAAACCTTCTTTGACAATTGTTCTCTTGTGTATAGGGGAATCGAGTTTGAAAAAACTTGTTCAAATGGTGCTGTAATTTGTTCGCAAGTGCATACGGAATCAAAAGATCGTGTTGCTCAGGAATGGTGTTGACATGGAAAATTATTGGGAAAAAAGTTGCCAGTGTAGGCCTACACACACACAGCTAATGGTAGCAAAACGAGCAATGAAAATTGTACAGATTACATAAATTTAAAATTTGAAAAAATGACAGTTTAACATACAACATACATGTATATAACGAAACACCAATATTACATTGGAAAGCTCTCCTGGAACACTTTCAAATGAATACCTAATTAATAGTTCTCGGTACTGTCAATATTTGCACATTTCATGCTATTTATTGATATAAGTGCAATTGAATGTACAATGTGTAATTTCATATTTATTTACCTGTACAGGTCCTTCCGTCTCCAGAGTATCCAGGCTTACACTTGCAGGTGTAAGAACCCTTAGTATTGGTACACAGAGCATCCTTTGCGCAGTTGTTTTGGCCTTTGCATTCGTCAACATCTTGAAAAATAGAAGAAATAACCAACATCTATAGTACGATATCGAAACGTCTTTATGCGAAACAAAGTGCCTAGTTCGAACTGCTGAATTATGCTTCAGCGCGAAGGCCACCTGTGGCGGTACAATGAAATACAACATCTAAAAAATGAAATGGTCCGTGGACCATATGCTCACCTGGGTGAATGTACCAGAACGAACAACAAGTCGTCAACCGAGAATTAACAGGGTCTAACTGCATTTTTAACTTGACCCAAATTCCCTGTGCTTTTAGTCCCTTATACATGTGTATAAGCACAGGAAGTGAGGGTCAAGTAAAAAATGCAGTTAGACCCTGTTAATTCTCGGTTGACGAAGTGTCAAGTCAATGTTCCCGGGAAACATCATACCAGGTTAGAACTTTCTTTGTGGTGTGAGCCAAAGTACGTTTTTCAAGATGGACGACTGGCGGCCATATTTGAAGTGCAATAGAGCTGAAATTTGGTATTTGGCATTTCCTTTGATAAGAAACCTACGATATTTACCTGTGCATGTCTTCCCGTCTCCAGTAAAACCTTCTTTGCATTTACATGTGAAGGAATTCAAAGACCCCTTGATGTCGGTACACGTGGCATCCTTCGCACAGTTATGTCGAGGGAATTCTTTGGAACATTCATCAACAACTAAAAACAAAATCATATTAGAATTGAATCCACCTACATGTGCGTATGCACAGTTCTTTTACTGCGTTATAGGCTGCAATTACAAAAAGCCACAAGGTAACCGACACACCCGTTAAGGCTTAAAGGACCAAGGTATAGCCACTTTTTCATGACAGCCGGCGCCACCGCGCCACTCTCCAACCCAGGAACTATACATGTACATGTACGTTGTCGGCGAATTGACCTGATTTAGGCCTACTACGTACATTTTGTAATGCATTTTCGTAGTTCATCTTACTGCCGCTAGGTGGCGGAATTCGAACAGAAACTTATCTAAGCAGTGGAGCTCAAAAGACCTATAAAAATCGATTCTCATTTTCTTACGTTCACATAATGTTCCATCTCCGATGTATCCGTCGGCACATTTACACTTGAAGGAACCGGGAGTGTTGACGCAAACAGCATTATTTTCCGTCTTACACTTTTCTTTTCCTACCTTCATGGCGCATTCGTCATCATCTACAAAAAAGAAGGAATTAAACGGATTTTTAAGAGATTGAATGCAATGGCTTTCACTTGCAATGTCATGACTGTTCCTGTATTTAAAACTCTCTAATGGGGAACCGGAGGAACTAACGTCACGTGGCGCTGTGAGCAGTGCGACCGAAGTTTCTTTTTTCTAACGTTGTTTTCATTTATTTCTGGCGTGAAAAGCACCCGTTTGTTTCGGTCGCCTGGCATTAAAATTTACACATCTTGTAGCAGATGAAAATATCTGCATTTTGCGGTGCTTTTTTTCCTTAAAATGAAGAGATAGATGGCGATTATGGCAACGTCTTTATCTCATTATTCCTGTAGAAAATGTACAGCAGATTTTTTCATGACGCAACGTCAACACCTAAAACGACGTCGATGACGTCGTTTCGGTCGCACTGCTCGCATCGCCGACCTGTCGTGATTTCCGGCACGCGGGTTCCTCGTTATTTGTATGTACAAAAAAGCTCAAGGCTACACTGCATCAGTTCAGAAAGTGCTTACGTTTGCCAACGTTACTGTAGTGTAAAATGTACTTTGCTCTGAATACATTAGAGCTCTGCCTGCAGTTTTTTCAATGTGTGTTGAAAACTAGGTCTTGATTCTTTGAAGTATGTATAAGACAAGCATTAGGGAGGTTTAGAAATCAAACGATCAACGTAAACTTTACGACAAGGGTTATTTTTCATACTAGCCTACATTTAACCAGATTTAATATTGCATTTTCGGGGCAAAAAATGTTGTCGTTAAAGTTTACGTTTATATTTTGATTTCTAAACCTCCCTATTTTGATAGTGGTGACGTCAACGTGTGTGCAGTGTCCCTGTGTGAGGTTTGAAAATATTACCTTTGCATACTGAACCACTTCCACTGTACCCGGCCTTGCATGTACAAGTGTATGAACCCTGTGTGTTCGCACACGTTGCTTCTTTTGCACAAGTGTTAAGTGATGAATCACTGCATTCATTCACATCTGAAGATTTAAATAAAAAAGAAGCTTTTGGGCAAAGGAGGCTGCATATAAAACTGAATGTTTGATGTTATCTTATGCTACGTTCACACACAATACGGATTTAAACCGAACTCCGAAGTCCGCATTCCGGAATTCGGTTTAGTCAGTGCGCATTAAAAACCGTCAGTTCACACTAACGTTACATGAGGAACCGGACGAACTAACGTCACGACGTGGCGCTGCGATCGATGAGACCAAAGTTTCTTTTTTCAACGTGATTTCAAGTCATTTCCATTAACTTCTGGCGTGCAATAAACCCTATTTTTTCGGTCGCATGACATTAAAATTTACACCATCTTGTCGCGGATCTGAAAATTTCTGCAATTTCTTTGCTTTTTTTTCTTAAAATAAAGAGGTAGGATGGCGATAACGGCAACGTCTTTATCTTATTTTTTCCTGTAGAAAAATGTACAGCAGATTTTTTCATGACGCAACGTCAGCACATAAAACGACGTGATGACGTCGGTTCGGTCTCATCGATCGCTGCGCCGACCTGTCGGGATAAACGGCACGCCGGTTCCTCATAAAGATGGTGGCCTACTACAATGTAGTTCTCCAACATGACGTCGTGGCCATTCATTTTCCGAGCATGATACATGTATGACACTGCAAAACACATCCTCTCAGGCAAGTATTCTACCTAAATTTTGTGCCCATGGCCACTTGATCGGGCCAGCGGCTGTGAATGGTATTAGGCTTCTGACGTCATATGCTGAGAACTGTAATATTAGACCGCCATCTTTGTCGGAAAGGTCTAGAGATCATCAACAATATTGCCAAAAGTTAAATGTGAGGATGCATTTAATATATTTGTCGATTTTTTGCCAAGTACAGTGGAACCTCCCTTTACGGACACCTCTGCCAGGAGGCCACCTCTCTAAAGTTCAGTTCCAAATTGATCATTTCTATTCATTTTAACCTCTGCAATCAGGACACCTCTCAATAAGGGACAGCATATGTCAGTGCCAGACGTGTCCTTAATAGAGAGGTTCCGATGTATATGAAATGGGATTATTCCACGCAATACGTAGCTCGATTCCCATATTAGGGAGGTTTCGCAAGTGCCCGGTTAGGCCGTACGACGACGTTTATCTATTGTGTGGGTATACATGTACTCAAACAACCGGCATGGAGAAAACGCGGAATTCCACGGAATTCCGCTAGACATAATTTGGTGGTCTGCAGTTTATACAGTACTATTAACTGGTGTGAAACTTGTCAGGTGGATCATCCCCTCCCGTCCCCTCCCCTTATCTCTTATCATGTTGGCACTAGCCTAGATACGAGGCAGCAAGGTGGTTGGGCTACAGAAACAATGCCGCTGTGGCCGCATTCCAACTGCTTTGCTTGGCCTTGTTATTTCATTATTATTATACCCTACATGTGTTAAGGCCAGTGTATAGTTTATTCCATTGTTAAAAGCTATAATTACAGTTTCGGATTCTTGGCGGATTTCCGTGGAATTCCGCGTTTTCTCCATGCCGTCAAACAACAGATATACGTCGTCGTATGGCCTACCCGGGCGCTTGCGAAACCTCACTATATTGTCAAAGCCACGATCACTCGTATAACAGTTTGCCGTCAGCGGACATTAGCCCTTCGAAGGAGTGACCAGCTGTGAAAGCAACTGATCCCGAACGACTCAACCTACGTAGCCTACCTTCACAAGTGACTCCGTCAGATTTCAGCTTGTATCCCTTCTTGCAGCCGCATTTGTATCCACCTCCGTTCACTTCACTGCACGTTGAGCTGTCGTCCGGTCCAGTGCACTTATTTAAATTCTTATCGGCACATTCCTTGATATCTGAGACAAAAGAATTAAGATGGACTACGGATCCAACTAAACGCAAAAAACACTGAATCCCATGTCAAACAATGTCAAACGCCACATTTATTCACCACGCTTGAAGTGAATTGACTTCTTTTCATACGTTATTTCGGTCTTACTCCCATCTGTCTTACAATGCATCTCCATTTTTTACTCCTATCTGCCTTACTCCCATCAACCTCAGTCCAATCTGTCTAAAGGCCTCTATACACTGAATGACAAAAGTCGAAATTAGTCGCTACAATTGTCCGTTCCAAAATACTTCTGACACTTTTCTAGAGTATTTCAACATGTCGCCAGATCAAGTGTTGTCGAACTGACCATAGCAGCGACTAATTTCGACTTTTGTCATTCAGTGTATAGAGGCCTTTACACCGATCATCTATCTTACTCGCATCTGTCTTACTCCCATCTGCCTTATTCCCATCGGTCTCACTCTCATCTGTCTTACACCAATCTATCTTACTCGCATCTATCTTACTCGCATATGTCTCACTCCCATCTGTTTTACTCTCATATGTCTCACTCCCATCTGTTTTACTCTCATATGTCTCACTCCCATCTGTTTTACTCTCCCAGCTGTCTCACTCTCCTCTATCTTACTCGCGTCTGTCTCACTCCAACTGTCTCACCCTTATCTATCTACTCCCATCTGTCTTACTCGCATCTGCCTTACTCCCATCTGTCTTACTCGCATCTGTCTTACACCCATGTGTCTTATTCCTGTATTACTCTCATTTGTCTCACTCCCATCTGTCTCACTCGCTGACCAGCATTTTTCTGACTTACCTTCACACGTCTCTTGATCTGTGCCCAAATTAAATCCTGGAGGGCACGTGCACTGCTCGTTTGCACACGTCCCACCTCCTTTGCACTGCCTTGTTGTACATTTTAAAGTGTCTTTCACTAAAAAGG
This sequence comes from Notospermus geniculatus, assembly GCA_002633025.1. Lineage (NCBI taxonomy): Eukaryota > Metazoa > Nemertea > Pilidiophora > Heteronemertea > Lineidae > Notospermus > Notospermus geniculatus. Next base: position 34,721 of record NMRB01002266.1, read on the forward strand.
AAGCCATCAAATATAACGACAGTTCCAACGTACATGAGCAGTTATTTGAGCTGCTTATAAAGACGGTAAAATAAGACTTTGTTAGTCACAATCGTGATATGATCTTAAAGATAATGTATCACGGACATTTTCGCGGGCCACGAAAATCATTGTTTATTTACATTTTGTTTGTTTATGTCTCGTCTTTCTTTGTCTTATGAGTAATTTGTTGGTGGCATGCCCCTCTAGAAATTCTTTTGATACTGAAAATATTCAATTTGGTGGGTTGGCATGTCCCAAAAGTCCAAAATAACGTAATGTAAACATCCATGTTTACAAACATTAAATGTAAACAATGAAGTCGTGATATATTATCTTTAAACAGTAGTGTAGAACACTTGACAAATCGTAAGAAACTGAATGTTTTATTTGGTCCCAGAGCCTGGATTTCACTTTCCTGCCATTGCAAAAGGTAAAGGCAAAGGTACTGAGATTCTTTCACCTACGAATTTATCAGTCCAGTCCTTTTTTTCACATTTCACTGTTATATTTAGTATGCCCCCCCCCCTTGGCAGCAGTCACAGCAGCACATCTTTCTGGCATTGTGTCTATGTATTTTCTAAGAGTTTCAACCCCAGTGTTATTCCACGCTCTCACAAGCTCATTCCAGAGAGTTTCCTTAGAGTTATTCAACATTTCCAAAATGCAGTATGTTCCCAAGAAATTAACAAAGGTATCATGCAGGTGTCTCTGGAACATTCACTATGCAATATCACTATGGCTGAAGGTTCCATTAATGAAAGAAATGGTTTCAGTGCTACATTGGGGTCATTTCATTGATAATACTTCGTTTTCCAGTTCATGTCATTGTGGCAAGTGTTCTAATATTTTTGCACACCACTGTAGGAAAGTTGTTAGGCGGCGCTACTACCAAACGTTTTTGTTGTACAATCAACTTACCTGTACAGGTGAAGCCGTCCTGTCCAAGGATGTAATCATCGCTCTTGCATTTACATTTATAGCTGCCGATAGTATTCTCACATTCATGGTTACACTTGTTGTCATTGGGGTTCAGGCATTCATTCACGTCTGTAAAATAACAGATAGTACCGGTGTAATGTCGATCAGTGTTCCCCGTATTTCTGTGTTTTTCTTATTGTTTCCCTCCTGACGGATTAAGCGGCAACAAACCCAACAATAACCATTCTGGGCAGCGTCTATTGTTGGGAACACTGAGCTNAGTATTATTCCACGCTCTCACAAGCTCATTCCAGAGAGTTTCCTTAGAGTTATTCAACATTTCCAAAATGCAGTATGTTCCCAAGAAATTGACAAAGGTATCATGCAGGTGTCTCTGGAACATTCATTATGCAATATCAGTATGGCTGAAGGTTCCATCAATGGTTTCAGTGCTACATTTGGGTCATTTCATTGAAATAATACTGCGTTTTCCAGTTCATGTGACAAGTGTTCTAATATTTTTGCACACCACTGTAGGAAAGTTGTTAGGCGGCGCTACTACCAAACGTTTTTGTTGTACAATCAAAATTTACCTGTACAGGTGAAGCCGTCCTGTCCCAGGATGTAATCATCGCTCTTGCATTTACATTTATAGCTACCGATAGTATTCTCACATTCATGGTTACACTTGTTGTCATTGGGGTTCAGGCATTCATTCACGTCTGTAAAATAACAGATAGTACCGTAAGAGAGTTTTCGCAAAGCCCCTGAAACGCCAACGCGAACGCCAAACCGATTGTTCGATGCCAAGAAGGGAGCACCGAACAAAGGGATAGAAGTTCTCGTTGGCATTTCGGGGGCTTTGCGAAAACTCTATATTTATACCAGGAATGTAGGCCTACATGTAATGTAGGCCCCCTACACGTAGGGGGGCCTACTACATAAGCCGCGCATGGAATTTTTTCCCGCCATTTACCGATTTTATGCATGCACATGATGGAATGTCAAATTCGTGGTAAGACCTGAATTACTTGACAGAGGCCTACTGACGACCCGCAGGGGCATGAAACATGCATTGCAGGACTATTAACCCCCCCCCCCCCCAAGTACATATACCTCGGAGAAAATCTGAGGCATACGTTAGGCCCCGATTACATACATGTAGAAGTCTACGGTATACGAAATTGCCGGTTAACAATGGCTTCACAGTTGTGAAGCCTTTGTTAACAGGCGTTTTCGTATACCGTATACTTCTATGTAATCGGGGCCTTAGACAATAGCGAGTTTTCGCAAAGCCCCCGAAACGCCAACGTGAACGCCAATCCCATTGTTCGATGCCATGAAGAGAGCACCGAACAAAAGGACAGACGTACGCGTTGGCGTTTCGGGGGCTTTGCGAAAACTCCCTATTATTAGGGGCATTACTCGATACCGGGTACGTATGTGCTCCTTGCACCTGTGAAACACCCTTCCCCTGTGTGACGACCTCCACAGTGGTCATGAACATGTATAATCGAAGGACAAAACCGGGAAAACTGCAAGTCTCAGTCTGAAGCGGCCCCTACAAATACAATATTATTGTATTGGGGCCCAAATGGGGTCATGTGCTTCTGGCATGTAGAAAGATTTTTGTAGCAATAATATTGCCCGTTATAATCCACATATTGTGCAATAATATTGCACATGTATGGGCCGCCTAAAGGGTACAAACACCATACAATACTGTTGCACAATATAGGGCCCAAATGGGGTCATGTGGCATGATGTGTACAAGAACGATTGGCAATGATATTTCCCATTTTGACTTTCAAGGGAGTAAGAAATAAAAGTGGAAAATTAGAAGTGGGATATTTTGGAATTTTGCACGAATTTTTCAATTTCTCAAATTGGGAGAAATTTTTTCCCCATTTTGAGAAATATCGCTCAAAAATCTAAAAAAATGTTATGTCATTTTAAGAAATTTTCTCAAAATGGGAAAAAAATTCTCCCAATTTGAGAAATTGAAAAAAAACGCGCAAAATTCCAATATTTCCCACTTCTTATTTTCCACTTTTATTTCTTACCCCCTTCTTCATATTGTGCAATAATACTGCACGTGCAGGCCTTGCCATTTGACGGGCGCGATTTTGCATGCACCTCGCAAACAATAGAATTTCTATTGTTTGCGAGGTGCATGCAAAATCGCGCCCGTCAAACGGCAAGGCCTGACGTGTATCGGTTAACAAATGCATCAATCAAATATGTTACCATTGCATGTTTTTCCATCGTTTGCCATTGAATAGCCTGCTTTACAAATACACTTGTACGATCCTGGGACGTTTTCACAATTCGCATTGGCATGGCACTGGTGTTTTAACTTCGTGTCCGTGGTTTTACATTCGTCGATATCTGCAGAAAAGAAACGATTTAATGCATTTTACAACTCTCTAGGGCCTTATTCAGAAAGTATACTTTGAGTTGCACATTTGTAGTGGTCTCCTAAACATTTGTTCAGTGCAGGAGCAGGCCCTTATTGTTGGGATGTTGTTGATCAAACACTTTGTTTTGATCAAAAGTATTACATCTTTATACAACATCTAGGGGCCATATTTATGAAGCCTTCGCAACTTTGCGTCCACGCAAATCTATTGTAAGGCAGTCAGTGAACAATAGGGCATGTGCAGCCAAACAATAGACTTGTGTGCGCGCAAAGTTGTGAAGGCTTCGTGAATATGGCCCCAGGTTTTTAGAGGGCCACTAAAAATTATATTTGCTTCGCTATACATTTCCTTTAAAAGGGCCACTTAAAGCGAATTGATATCAAAAAATTTGATATAGAAATAGAATTTGAAAGGGGACGAATTTTCGGGAAAAAAATGTAAAAAAACTTCTCCAGAATGTCAACAAAGAAATGTTTGTGCATTCTGATTGGCTGAAATTTTGTGTTTTCAAACACCAGCCAAATGTAAATAAAACCCGCTATCAATTCGCTTCAAGAGTTGGAGTAAAAAATTTTCACCTGAGAGCAAAATTGTTATCCTGGAAAAACTTTACCTGTGCATGTAGTGCCTGTACCAACGAAACCAGCTTTGCAGTCACATTTAAACGATCCCTCTGTGTTTGTACATTTTGCATTTACATCGCAGTTGTGTTTGGGTGGGTCAGTTGTGCACTCGTCAACATCTGAAAAACAAATAAAAGTGATGAAATGTACGATGTATACATTCAAAATTTTCTGAATATACTCTCACTGAGGATAATTCGTACTGTAGAAATCTACGGAAACCACGGATTTATTCGATAAATCGGTCTTTTATTCACTCGAGTTCTACCGTTACAACAGCACGTGCTCACAAGCCGTAGTCAGAGAGAGAGGGCGTGTCGGCCCTGCTCGCAGCGCCACCTGTCAATAGCACTGAGAACTGGCCACTCGCCACAGTACTTAGGAAAACTATATACTTAAAGCACAATTTCTTAGTAGTTTAGTACTATGGAATACTACACTATTAGGACAATTCGTATTTAGTATAATATCCATTTGGTATAGTACTAAGGAATACTACACTATTAGGACAATTCGTATTTAGTATTCCTCAAGAATCTGAGTTCTAAGGAATACTACATGTACACTAAGGACAATTCGTATTTAGTATAATATCCATTTAGTATACATGTAGTACTAAGGAATACTACACTATTAGGACAATTCGTATTTAGTATTCCTTAAGAAGCTGAGTACTAAAGAATATTACACTAAGGACAATTCGTATTTAGTATAATATCCATTTAGTATAGTACTAAGGAATACTACACTATTAAGACAATTCGTATTTAGTATTCCTTAAGAAGCTGAGTACTAAAGAATATTACACTAAGGACAATTCGTATTTAGTAATCCTTTAGTAGTTTAGTACAGGCACTAAGGAATTCTACACTAAGGACAATCCGTATTAAGTATAGTATTCCTTACTAGTGCTAAAGAATACTATAATAAGAACAATTTGTGTTTAGGACAATTCGTAGAAATTCGTAGAAATATTTGTGTTTGTAGAATTTGTGTTTGTGTTTGTAGAATTTGTGTTTAGGACAATTCGTAGAAAGCCAGATAAACTCGTAACTAGGCCAGGAAAAGAGCATACTTTTGGGTCTAATTATAAATACGAATGTCCCTGGACTTACCAGTTACCACGGGCGGTGTACAACTGGATGGTAGACCAGCAAATGTGCATTTGGTCGGATCTGTTGTATCAGCGAGTTTCGTGTTCTCGTCTTCAACTTTTTTCACGAAATCGGCTCCGGATACCGTGTTATCGGTTGACGCTACTTCGAAATTGACAACAAGGCTGCCTTTGCTGTAAGGGTTAATCAGAAAGAAGGATTACTGGGTGGAGAACCGTGACCTGTGATGAAGTTATTGGTTCATATGAGCCTACAGTCCCTATACAGGGTGGGCCAAAAAAAGCGCAACATCCACCTTGTAAATCTCCAAGGGGGACCAGGTTTTACTAGAAAGTGGCCAGGCCATTATGAGCCCAATAATCCCTGTTACAGGGTATGGTATTTCATTCAAAAATGGAATGCGGGCACTCGGCCAGTTGTGGTCTGACACAATGCCTATTTCAAGTTCAAAAACTGTCATGAATGAATGAATGAATTGGGCTCCCCATGTTGCACTTTTTTTGGCCCACCCTGTAGAGCTAGGAATCCACCACTGATTTTCAAGCGGATTCTGCGTTGCGACTTGCAACTGGGCACTCGATCGCTGTAGTGGACTCGCTAAACGTGATTTTCCACCAATGGCAAAGATGTGGTCAATTTCAGTCGGCAGTCGGTCGGCGACCGGTATCAGTTCCTTTCGATCGTATTCAATCGCAGGTAGCAGGTTGCAAAGCAAGTCGCAACGCAGAAAATCAGCAGTGGATTCCTAGCTTAGATGTAAGTGACCATTGTGTTGGCCGATATCAGCTTGTAACGCGATTTTCGGTACCGGTACTAAAGCATTAGTGTATCTCAAGAAGGTATCCAACATAGACCACAAAAAACGACACACAAAATGGTACACAACATAAGTCGTCTGCGAATTTTGCAAATTTTTAACCCCAACCGGGGTCTTCCTCAGGCACTTATTTGAGATCCCAGAAGTTTCACTTAGGTTTCACTCAAGACGTATTTTTATGCCTAGTTGTGTCCCGTTTATTAGAAATGACGATTTGCGATCTGCATTTTTGGGGATTCCAACGCCAACTCAAACGTTTCTCCTTTTGTTTGGTACTCTCTTCGTGGCATCGAACAGTCGGTTTGGCGTTCAAGTTGGCGTTTAGGGGGCTTCGCGAAAAACTCCCTAATGTTGTGATACGTACGAGAAGACGATGTTTCGAATGAAGGCCTCGTTTATCGTCGCAAAAGAGGATTGCAGCTAAAATGAAAAGAGTAAAACATGATTTTCAAAAACAATTAAAAAGACACCGCGAGAATTGGTACTTATTGGTAAATGTAAGAAGCTACAACGTGCTCGTTTTTAGTATTGAAACATCATCTGCATAATTTCCTTAAAGGGGTAATGTATTCCTGCCCCTATCCGCGTTACGGGAAACCTCCTCCATGAAGAGTAACTCTCGTTCCTAGGGTATCCACGTATGCGTTGTGTTGTAGCCACTACATTCTCCAACACGGGGCGAAAGGGATAACTACGGTATTGGAGAATGACACAATCACGTCCGATAGAGCCGGCTGTCCAAAAAAAGGCAGCGGCAAACAGGTTACTGACGCATACATGTACGAAATGCTGCATGGTACTTTATAAAATAAAAGGTCATACTTCGTCAACTTACTTGACTTATTATAGTTTTAACCATGGCGTTATACTCTGGAGATCCTCGTACTAAGAGGGCAGCATTGAACTGCGTCTTGAGGATTAACTTTACTGCGGCCGCCATTTTTACTGAAAAAAGGAGACGAAATTATACATGTATTCTGTTGTAGGGCTACGTATTTTCTGAATCATTCAGATAAACCCCAAAGGTTTGGACGTCACAGAGTACTGAAGTAAGATTTTGAAACAGGCCGACATGTTGTGACACTTACTAGCTTTACAGTTCTTTCCATCTCCCTGATAATTGCTCTTACATTTACATGTGTACGACCC
>NMRB01002266.1:41842-62724 GCA_002633025.1 Notospermus geniculatus
TTAAAGCCCGTGTCACACTGTCCCGAAATTAGACACCCGATGGCCACACGAATATGGAATTTTGAATTTTGCGTGAAGATGGCCCCGAAGTCAACTTCCAGAATCTTGCAAATTTTCGATCCCAACCGGGGTCTTCTTCAGGGTGGCACTTATCAGTAAGATTTCCAAAGGTTTCCATTACATGTAATTCGTATGGCCATCGGGTGTCAACTTCGGGACAGTGTGACACGGGCATGGGTAATGTATTCCTGCCCTATCCGTGTTACGGGAAACCTCCTCCATGAAGAGTAACTCTCGTTCCTAGGGTATCCACGTATGCGTTGTGTTGTAGCCATTACGTTCTCCAACACGGGGCGAAAGGGATAACTACGGTATTGGAGAATGACACAATCACGTCCGATAGAGCCGGCTGTCCAAAAAAAAGGCAGCGGCAAACAGGTTACTGACGCATACATGTACGAAATGCTGCATGTCACTTTATAAAATAAAAGGTCATACTTCGTCAACTTACTTGACTTATTATAGTTTTAACCATGGCGTTATACTCTGGAGATCCTCGTACTAAGAGGGCAGCATTGAACTGCGTCTTGAGGACTAACTTTACTGCGGCCGCCATTTTTACTGAAAAAAGGAGACGAAATTATACATGTATTCTGTTGTAGGGCTACGTATTTTCTGAATCATTCAGATAAACCCCAAAGGTTTGGACGTCACAGAGTACTGAAGTAAGATTTTGAAACAGGCCGACATGTTGTGACACTTACTAGCTTTACAGTTCTTTCCATCTCCCTGATAATTGCTCTTACATTTACATGTGTACGACCCAACAGTATTGGTGCACACGGCATGTGGGTCACAGTCATTCTTTCCTTTGCATTCATCAACATCTGGAAACATAGGAAGCAGAGGTTTCTATTGCATAAAAGAGCGCGGTACACTACTTTTTCTCGACAGCCGGCGCCACTCTCCAACCCAAGGGACTAGCCTTTCGGCGAATGACCCGATATACTGCGTACATTTTGTAATGGATTTTTGTAGTTCTTGTTGCAGCCGCTAGGTGGCTCCCTCTACGTCCGCAGTCAAATTACACACGGCATGAGTAAAAGTGGTACATGTACATGAAAATCATATACTCATAATGGTAGAGAGCGTGTATGTTGAGTTGGTTTTCCCTCAACATGTATACGAAATTTGATCAAATTATAAATGAAAGGAACGACGTTCCTTGAAATTGACGGAATCTGATTTCAAGCTGGTAGCTCTGGTGGCCATATTGTAAATCGAAACGCAGCCATATTCGAAGGGAACCTTCCTCTAGTCACCCCAACATAGATACAAAAAATGAATATGATAGGACAAACGGTTCTCCAATGGACAGAATCTGATTTTAAGATGGTTCCGATTGGAGAAATCCCAAGTAGAAGAAACTTAGCCCTACCTTCACACTGTTCTGGTTTAGCCTTCTTTGGCGTGTATCCTAGATTACATTCACATTTATACGATCCTGGAGTGTTTTTACATTTCCCATTCTTTATATCACAGCCGTGTAGTTTTTGATCCTTACATTCGTCGATATCTAAAAAGGAAACAAGAAAATATATACCGATATAAAAAGTGGGAAAAAATGGTCCACTGACCATGTGCTCACCTGGGTGAATGTACCAGAAGAATGAACAACAAGTGTCAAGTCAATATGTTCCAGGAGAACATCATACCAGGTTAGAACTTAGTGTGGTATTTACAATATGATATCATCCAAAGCACATTTTTCAAGATGGACGACTGGCGGCCACACTCTTAGCCGAAAAGGTTCTTTGGTGCCACACCAGGAGAACCCTCTGATTTAAGAACCCTCGGGTTGTTTAAGAACCCCTAGAGGTTCCAGGTAGAACCTTTCCCTCAGAAAAAGGTTCTATCTGGAACCTCTATGGGTTCTTTGGCGACAAAAAGGTTCTATATGGAACCCTTTCGAGTTCTTTACAGAATGGCTAAGAGTGCATATGACGTGCGATAGAACTAAAATTGCAAACATTTAGAAGGTATCTACATATATATGTATATTTGTACCAAGTTACAACATTCTTGCTGCTGTTCTTCATGAAATATTGGCGAAAGTCCCATTTTCTAGATGGCCGACTGCGGACACCATATTTGAAGTCAAAAAGGGTCCAAATTCGATGTACGACACTCACAGAATTACGACGACTTACAAATTACATGTAGCACTGTCCTCAGCATTGAGAAACGGAAAATACATCAAACCTCACTATTGTAGGTTGGCCTACCACAAGCAAGAAGGCCTTGCTGCATGCACACACGTAGACTACACACACACACACACACGCACACACACACACACAGCGAAGCATCAATTTTTTGACCAAATATAGATAACGATGGTACAGGGATCATCTGAAATATTTAGCACATAAAAAAGATTAATCTACCTGTGCAGGCTGTTAACTTTCCATCCTTGATGGTGGGGTTATACCCGGATTTACATTTACACTCAAAGGAACCTGGTTTGTTGATGCAATCAGCATTTGTTGTGCACTTGTCCTTTTGTTTGCATTCATTGATATCTAGAAAATATTGTGAAAAATTATGAATTATTGTCTACGAACAATTCACGAGAAATTGATAACAAATAGACATCCTGCGAAAGTCGGCCATTACAGCTGAGAAGGGGTAAACATTAACCTCGACCTACATGTAGGGGTCCGAGTGCATTTGTACAGTTGGCTCCTGTGCTTACCGTCTGTACAATGCACTAGGCCAAGGTTTGTTTACCCCTTCTGGCCTGTCATGCCCAACTTTCGCAGGATGTAGGCTGGGATCGAGGTAAGAAGGTCAACTTACCATCACACGTCATGCCGTCTCCAGTGTAACCCGATTTACAGGCGCATGTGTATTTCCCAGGTGTGTTAGTACATAATGCATTTGTATCACACTTGTGAGTGCCAACTTTGCACTCATCAACATCTGAAAAAGGGTACATAAGATTTCAGCAGTTGACACATCTGAAGTTCACTTTTTCATAGAACCTCAGTACTAGCCTACTCGTGTACCCCGTACGTGTAAGTTCAATGGTTTCATCTGCATCCAATGGCTAAGTCACAGTGAAGGGACAGGGTACCAGTTCGCTGCATGCTGGTCGTAGGCCGCCGTTTTGTATAAAAAGTAGGGAATTTTCAGTTAGGGTCAGCGTCGCTTTTGCCTTCGCCTCACTCGAACTTGTTCACATTCTTGGTAAATGAATACAGTGCGCATTGGCTTTGGCAGTGGCACTGATATGACTCCATCGAGACCGCTTCGGTTTTATGGCAGTCCGCCTTTTTTATTTCCTCTTGTTCCGTCTGAAAGAATGATTCCATTTCCGGGAAAATAACGACGCCGCCAGTTCCGCTCCCTCCCACTTCAGCTATGTTAACTTGCATACTGATAAACTAGGCCTATAGCCGTTTTTATTACTTGGTTTACGGGACGGCCAAATTCAGAAAAAAATAATTGAATTTCAGTTGCTTTTTTCTCCGCCGATCCTCTGCATAGAAATAAACCTCTGAAAAAATAAAACTTTAAATTTCTGAAAAAATAAAACTTCAAATTTCTGAAAAAATAAAACTTCAAATTTCTCAATATATTTTTTTCCAGCCGATGTTTCAGCTTCTTGATGTCGAATATAAAATTGCACAAACTTCGAATGAATAAACTTTTACCATGCACGAGGTTGAATGTTACATCGGCAGCGAAATAATCAATGTGATCGGGAGCCATCATGGCGGAAATGGAGGACGGTATCAGTGTATGCTGCTTTTTAAAATTTTTGCCCCCTCCGACTTAAGATTTCTCTACCAAATTTCCCGTAAACCAAGTAATAAAAAAACGGCCGAACACGGAATAAGATGGTATACAAACCTGTGCAAGTCTTCCCGTCACCTTCATACCCATCCTTGCACTTGCACGAGAATGTACCGACCGCGTTTGTACATATTGCATTCGCATGACATCCGCCATTGTTGGTGGCACATTCGTCAGTATCTGAAGGAAAGGCAACAAAATACACTGACGTTCAAGTGAACGGCAAGCATTTGAAGTTCGGGCACAGTCAGAGTGGGTGTAGTCGAAGTATCTGCCTACTCAACTTCCATGTGGTCTCAACATAAATGCTGGCAAGAATCCTAAGTGGACTCAAGGAGACAAAGAGTCTGTCCACATGCCGCAGGATAAAGTACGGTACTGGGAGGGATAGGGAGATTTAAGAACGGAAACTGCTGATATTAGTGAGGTTAAGAAACCATACGTTAACGCTAACGCTAACGTTGTTGACATCATTTTGACGTCACATCGAATGAATCTGTTGTATTTCTTCGGGGAGTGACGTCATTTTGACGTAATTAGCGTTAGCGTTAGTGTTAACGTATGGTTTCTTAAACTCACTAATAGGCCTAGCATAAGAAACATACCTTTGCACGTTGTCTTGCCATCCCCGCTGTACCCGTTCTTACACGAGCAGCCGAAACCCCCGGGTTTATTTGTGCACACCCCTAACGTCGGGTGGCAATCGTGTTTCGGGGCTTTAGAATCACACTCATTGATATCTGAATTTGCAAAACATAAAAAATATGCAGATGAGTTTATATCTGTCAGAAACTAGCCAAAGTATTCAACTGGTCACACTGTAACTAGTTAATCTACAACTAGTAAACAATTTGACTTGCAAAGTAATTAAACTAGTTAAACTGTAACTACATGTAGTTAAACGATAACTATTTAACAATTTACCAAAGTATTTAACTAGTTAATGAATTTTACTAGTAAGGCATTTAAGACTGAAGCTTGAAATAGTTTACTATAAGTATTTAACTAGTAGTTCAAGTATTTTACTTGCTGACGTATTTAACTAGTTAAACTGTAACTAGTTAAACTATAACTAGTTACACTATAACTATTAAATTAATTAAATTATTTAGCTAGCTATTGTATTTTACTTGTTAAAGTATTTATCTGGTTAAACAGTAACTAGTTACACTATAACTATTAAACAATTTAACTAGTTAAATTATAGTTAATGTAATTTACCAGTTAATGTATTTACTTATATGTAGTAAAATATTTAACTAGCTAAAGTATTTAACTAGCTAAAGTATTTAACTAGTTAAAACTTCTCCATTTAAGTTGAATCATGGACGTATTTTTTATACCTCAATGGTTGAATAGATTTCTTTTTTATGTATGGCGGTTTGAGATTTTAGTACATGTAAATTGTTGTTTTGTTTGTTGTTGTTGTTTGGTTGGTTGGTTATTGGTTGTTGTTGTTGATATTATTATTATTATACAAATAGAATGATTTGAATAATGAAAAGTCGTTTATACCTGTACATGTCTTTCCATCACCACTGTAGCCATCCTTACATTTACAGGTGAACGAGCCTTCAGTATTGACACACTGTCCATTTGTCCTGTCGCAGTTGTCTTTCTTCTCTGTACATTCATTGATATCTTCAATTATCAAATTAAAAAAAGAAAATGTTATCTTTATTGTCGTCAAAATATGAAAGAAAAAGAAATTGCCATCTCTTTAAATACAAGAAGGAGCCCTGGACCCGTATTCATAAAACTACTTAAGTCTAAGTGTGGCACTTATCCTTTGTTCAGCACAAATGATAAGTACAATGTATCACACTTTGACTTACATGTACAAATGTATGTATGTTTATGAATATGGGTCCTGGTAGCCTTATCACCTCTGTTTTGCAAATGGAAAATCCAGGGGTAATGTTTTCAGTGTGGCCATTTTTCTGTGTGACTCCAATTGTTTGGAACACACTGGGAAACAGACTCACTGTTTCTCTATAGCCGTGTTTACACCTATGCAATTTTTCCAGGCCCGGGTTCGAATTTAACCCGGATCCATTGAATTTTCTGTCCACACCTATTATTCGTCTTACGATATTGAACGCTGGCCATGCTATTTATAGACACACCACCCATTCAATTTTAGCAGACCGACACCTGTCGGTGGGCTCAGTAAACGTTTTAGCCCGGCATTTTTCTGTCCACACCTTTGAAATTGCCGGGCTAAAGTATAATCCGGATCAGACCCGCCGAGCGAAAGCGGGCTAAATTAGTCCGGCAATTTTTAATCCGGATCCGATTTTCATAGGTGTAAACGCAAAAAAGGCGGGTCAGAGCCGGGTCAGGTCCGGCAATTTCCTCAGGTGTAAACACGGCTTATGTGTCGCTCATCATCAAGTTGTACCTTATTCCGTCAGTCTATTGTATGTCACAATGGCACACGTGCCACACTGGAAAACGTTACAAAAGTGAAGTTGGCCAAACAAAAAAAAAACTGTTGTTGATGAAGTGGGTATATATTACCAAGGGTTCACCTGCAATATCGTTCATATAAAAAAAGAATAATCTACCTGTGCAGGCTGTTAACTTTCCATTCGTGATGGTGGGGTTGTAGCCAGATTTACATTTACATTCGAAGGAACCTGGTTTGTTGGTGCATTCAGCATTTGTTGTGCACGTGTCCTTCAGTTTGCATTCATTGATATCTAGAAAAAAAAGAGAAATTGTGTTAATTATTATCTGTTATGGGATGAAGGGTCTTGGTCTCTCTCTGGAGTCAAGTAGGAGCTGTTAGTCAGTTGACCAATACCAGTCACTACGGTCCAATTCAATGCTTAGAGGACCCATTCGTGTTTTATCTACACTCCTTACGCAGTGTCTTCTCACTCGTACCTATCGTTCACAGACACTGCTTACAATAGCCAGAATACCGCCGATTTACAGCTAAAGGGCGTGTAGCGTGACTAACGAAATAAACATTTTCTGATTGGTTCATACTGTCAGCGTCCTTGACAACCGCGGGAGACTGGTGACTCGCCGTAAAGCATTTATGAGGGACTGTTGCATTGCACTCTTCAGTGTTTAGCTCGTGTCTTTTTTGTTTTGAAACATCGCTAAAGATGTGGATAATGATGCTCTATGAGATTACTGTGTTTGTATATTGATTGATCTTGTAAACAGCAGGACCAAGCACGGGGCAATTCCCGCGCTGACTGGCCTGTGACTAGTGCTGCCACCGTGCGGAAAATCGGCGGTATTCTGGCTATTGTAAGCAGTGTCTATGAACGACAGGTATGAGTGAGAAGACACAGCGTAAAGCCTCGCTTATGTCGTCCTTACGTACAGTCAGAACTAGTTGGCAACTGATAATCGGCGCGTAGTTGGAACTAATTAGTCCCAACTACTAGGTGACATAAGCTCTCGGGCGTCAGAGAGTAACTAGTTGCCAACTAAAAATATCCAGATCCTGAAAGTCGCACATGTTCAACTTCAGCGACTAGTTGACAACTTTATCCTGAAGACAGCCAATGAAATTCGCTTTACATTCCACGTGGCCTAACATGACCACGTGACCTAATCACCACGTCACTTAAAATCAAAGGAAATCTGTGTCGACATAAGCACTCAAAAGACGGCGATAAACTAGATCCATGTAGTTGCGACCGATCGGTATTTTTTCTAGTCGGTGGCGACATGAGTTATCAGTTGCAACTTGTTGACGCTGTTTCTATCACAGCGTAGGGCGACATAAGCGAGGCTTAAGGAGTGTAGTTTTATCACGCTCCAATGCAGTAGTCTTGAACGTTAGTTGGGATGTTGATATTTTTGGTGGCTGGGAGGGGAATGTCCATGGTCGTCAGCTGCCCCTGCATTCAGAGAGACTTTAGTCAAAAGTCTCTCTGAATGCAGGGCAGCTGACAGGGATCTGTGGTTATAAGTATTTATTAGCAAATGCAGATTTGTAGGAAAATGGGAGGGCTGGGGAGATATTCGTCCTGCGACTAAAAGTGTTCAGCAAAAAAACAGAGAAACACATTTAGCAAAAAAATAAACTGAGAAACAGACGCGTGAAAAAATCGCCTATTGCAAGGCTCGAACCGGGCGCCCCTGATTCATAGCCGGACGCTCTACCGATGCGCCAGCCGGCCATGTGATGCCGGCTGCTGAATAAATGTTTATCAATACATCCCAGCTGCTCAACATATTTTTATGATAATAGAAATGACGTCACAAATCAGAATAATCTTACAAAAATCGCATTTCACAACATCCACAGAGCAAGTCCCCAGCAAATCTGTCAGTATATCGCTAATAATGTACCCGTCTACGTTCATAGCCACTAAAAACGGTGAAGCAACCGTCCGATATATTCCATCTGAACATTAGGCGCATTTCACATATAAGTCCAATTCTATTGACTGACCCGTGACAAGTCTTTGGCTAGCTTCGCTGTTGGCCGCTACGCGGCGCGTTGGGCCCTTGCGTCAAGGGATTTTGATATTGTATTGGTTTGTAGAAAATTGACTGGAATCGAACACATCCCTCAGAGATGACGTCACTTCACATCACGTCACATCACTTTACATCACGTCAAATGACATCACACCATTTCATTTCATAGAGTACGGTTTATTACGTAATAGGTAAAGGGAATAATGAATAACTTAGGAATAACTCACCGACACACGAGATGCCATCTCCGCTATATCCTGGCTTACACGTACATTGAAACCCAGGGACGTTGTTAGCACAGTTCGCCAGTGTTGCATGACAGTTCGATTTTTTCTCACTACATTCGTTGATATCTGAAAAAAGGTCACAAGTTATGGATTATCAGATAAAGGGAGTAAAAAATAGAAGTGGGAAATTTTGCACTTTTGTGCGAATTTTTCAATTTTTTCAAAATTTGAAGAAAAAAAAATCCCATTTTGAGAAATATCGCCCGAAGAATCAGACAAAATGTCATGTCATGTTAAGAATTTCTCAAAATGCGAAAAATTTTCTCCCAATTTGAAAAAGTCGTGCAAAATTCCAAAATTTCCCACTTCTTATTTTCCACTTTCATTTCTTCTTACACACTTCATAGCATTTTTTTTCATTGACGATGCTTATCCAGTTGCTGGATAATTTTTCAGTTTCCACTTGAAGTGCCAGTTTTTCTTCATCTCTTTGTTTGGTTATAAAGATAATCTTTTCTTAGTACATTTGTAACTGAAACGTAACAGTGTTCCGCGCATTTCCTGTGAATTTCCAGTTCATAGTGCCACCAGTCAGCGCTATTCTACTCACCTATGCATTTCGTTTCATCGTTCGGATCATTTGTGTACCCAGCCTTACAGGTACACACCTGTTTATTACCAATGACCATAGTACATGCCGCCTCTGTCGCACATGTTCCTTGGCCGTTGTTACTGCAGACATTTTCAGCTAGGAAATGCGAAAGAAAGAACATTTGGCTATGCACGTTAATCCGTCATAGAACAACAGAAGTGGGCACTTTTTATAGAAGGACATTCGTTGCTGTTACACTGTGAGGCCATTGTAGTGAAAAAGCTACCCGCTGATGCTTATTTCCAGGCCACCGTCCTTGCTGTACATTTTCCACAGTTCTTGTCTGCACGGTGCTGAGGGATGCCTCGTTTAACATGGGTCATTGAATTATCTTTTTTGAAGATGGGGATTTGGCCTAGTGGGTAATGCCTGGCGCACACGGGCGAATAAAATCAAAGAGACTGCCGACCCCGACTTGCGAGCGCTACGTCGCAGGAGACCATCGCTGGCGACTATTTCTGCATGGAACCATCCGCAAACGAGGGCATCTTCGCTCGAAGCGATGTTGCTGGTGCGTGGAACGCATTCCGTCTGTGGACAAAAATCGCATGGCGAGACTGGGGAGGTTTCGAAATTAAACGACAAACCAAAACTTTACGACAACATTATTTTTCATACTTCACATTAAACAGATTTTGTATTGCATTTTCGGTAAAAAAATAAAGTTGTACTTAACGTTTACGTTTATCGTTTGATTTCGAAACCTCCCTATTGTCTTTTTTCTGTCGCCCGACTGCTAGTCTGCAAGCGACTGAAAATTCGTTTTGTTGAATTTTTAATCGCTTGGTCGTTTCCACTTTTTTTAGTAATTATCCGCAAACTACGTAAACCACCTGTGAAGCGATTAGGTAAGAGACCAATCGACACGATCCGTCGGGCAACGAGATAGTTGGTCATTCGGTGCGACGATAAACCGCAAATGATCCACCAAATCTGGCCATTTTTAGTCCATTGGACAGTTGCAAGGGTAGTCGCCAAGAAAATCGCTTGAAATATTCGCCCGGGTGTGCCAGGCATAAGGCGTGCTGCCCCTGAGTGCTGGCGACTGATGCCTAATGCGAGGGTCCGTGGTTTCGCGTCCTGTAGGAAGCTAGGCCTATGTCTTTTACCTTAGAAACCTGTCATTATTACTATGGGCCGTATTCACGGACCGCACTTTAGCCTAAAGTACAGCTTAAGTTAGACTTTCTCTATGCTTGAAGCATTGCGAAAAGTCAGACTTTAATGAAAGTGCGACCCGTGCATACGGCCCTATGTCTTGTCCATAGTGGCATGATATTTGTCAGGTCACCTGTTAGTAGGCAACAATGGAACCAGGGAAACAGTTATTGGCAGTGTTACCTCTTGGTCACTAAAATTCTATGTCATTATGATTATACCTATGCATTTCTTGTTGTCGTTCGGATCTGTTTTAAATCCAAATTTACACTTGCACTCGAAGCTTCCATCGGTGTTCTGACAATCCTGATTCGCCTCACAGGTATTTTGTGACGGATCCTTACATTCATCGACATCTGAAATAACAAAAATAAATAAAAAATCACCGCCTTTGACTCGCTGAATTTCTTCGGCCGAAGCACCCGACCTGCGGCCTCAGGCTTTCACGGCAGGAGAAAATCAACTCCTGCAATCTCGGTAACTCGGACATGTCGGAACAGCTACTCGGGCAGTTGTCCTATTGTAGGCCTACGTACATAACACCGGGGTAATATTTTTAATTCCCCCTGTTTCAACGCCTCCCTACACCAACACAGATTGGCGTAGCACTATTCTATATATACATGTAGGGCTATAAACTTTAGGTCTTGAACTCGCGATCACTGTGAATTTTCGACAAGATAAATATTGTTTTCGGCAAATATTACCATTCTGAAAAAGAAGTTCGCGTCACGTGACAGACCAGCCCACCGACGATGACGTCAAGATTTTCAAGATGGCGGTCTAGCGCCAATGGCAGTGTTAAAATTTCGTCCAAGTATCAAAATATTCCAACGCTGCGTGGAGTATGCCATCCACCGCACTCTCAGCAGAGGCCAACGCGCTAACCACTAGCCATAAAGGAATTCCTCCATGACCGGCGGGTTCAGTAGTGTCATACTATACATGTAGCTGCAAGGGCTTCAATGCACACGGCTTGATTCTTACCGGCACATGTCTTCCCGTCGCCTGTGTAACCCAGATTACACGTGCAGGTGAAGGAACCAACTGGTATATTTGTACATCTTGCCTTTGCATGACACGGGGGTGTTGTCGCTTTGCACTCATCGATATCTACAAAACAAGACATGTTGAAATATAGGGAATAATAGAAGAGGTCGTCCTGAAATTTTTTTTCGAATTTTCGACCCCAACTGGGGTCTTCCTCAGGCTCTTTCCAGCAGTGAACTCAAAATGAATATAGAGAAATATAGTGTAATATGAAATATGGGAGTTTAAGAAATCAAACGATAAACGTTAACTCTGCGACAATAGGGAGTTTAAGAAATCAAACGATAAACGTTAACTTTACGACAACGTTATTTTTCATACTACGAATTCACCAGATTATACACGTATTATATATTGTATTTTCGGTACAAAAAATAACGTTGTCGTAAAGTTAACGTTTATCGTTTGATTTCTTAAACTCCCTATTAGGGACTTCCGGCAACGTTCCGCATCGTCAATCCGTATCACGTATGACGTATCGGAGCGTTGCCGGAAGTCCCTAATGTCTAACTGTGACACTTATCCTTTGTTCAACACAAAAGATACGTATCACACTTTGACTATGGACCCCGGCCTATTGGCTGGTCCTGATTATCCAGACTTGGTCTTGGATCGGTGAATCCAGAGTAGGAAAATGAATAAGAACAAAACAAAACATACCAGTGCACGTCTTCCCATCGCCTGTGTACCCATCTTTACATTTACAATCATACGAGCCTTCAGTGTTGGAACAATCTGCATTCGCATCACACTTGTGTTTTTGGGCGTCCACTGTCGTAGTACATTCATTGATATCTGCAGTAAAAACGAGTGAAATATTGCCATAGAAAACTACTGTCAGAGAGGCACCACTTCTTTACTAGGGCCTATATCATTGCACGGCATTATGTTACCACTTTCGAAAACCACTTTCTACTACAGCGCCGGTGCGGCTACAAATTCAACAGGGTAGGCGATCAATCGGTCTCATGGCACAAATTCAGCCAATCGGTCTCATATCACGTACTAATCACGAAGGTTTTATCACTGAACGGAACCTCATAGCTAATTTTTGATGGTCCATCTGTTGTATTTGAATTTTCTCCTCGACAAGCGCATTGTTGGTGAGCTGTCCGATATCTCAACAAGGTTCGCCAGAGGCAGCGTCGAGGCCCCCAAGAATAATCGACGAGGATCAATCATCGCGGGTCGACTGAACTTGGGCTGTTGGTAACAGCGCTGGAGCAATCGTGGCGTTTTTGGTGTTCGACCCGAAATGGCTGAACAGGACCGTATACAGACCTGCCAAGTCTCACGCGATTCGCGGGAGTCTCACGCATTTGGACCCATTCTCCCGCACTCCCGCAAGGTCAGTGCTTTCTCACGCATTCAGGCGAAACGTAATTTCTTGAAAAAAATCTTCAACGGTTTTTTGCAGTTCAAAACTGACTATAATACACGCAGGCATCTATCGGTCCTTATTTGAATCAAGCAGAACAGACAATCATGCTTGGCGCCAAAATCATCAAATCACAGGCAAGCTCTGACGGAGAGCAAGCTGGTGCACAATAGCTCCTACTCTAATGGTCATGACGATGATGATCCTGCCGCAGCTCGTGGTGGCGATGATACTCCACCCAGAAAACGAGTTAAGGGCCAGCTGGCATTGTGAATTTTTGGAATGTCTGGTCAGACGTTGTAAACAATATATGTCAAAATACCATAAAAGTACAAGTTACATGACGAAAATGAAGGCACCTGCGGGGACTATCAGTCAAAAGGAATTTTTAAATGAGACGCGTCTTAGAACGTACTAGTTAGCTAATAAGCTGAAACAAAAGACTGGTAGGCCTACTCGGAACATTTTCCCAAGAAATGTCAGATTTTGAAGATCAAACAACATGCGTGTCATAAAGCTCCAAGTTTTTCTACTTAGTCTACCCCTTTTGATAGCAATAGCTTCGAGAGAGAGTACTCCGCACGTGAATTTCATGAATGCTGCCAGATTATCCGAGACATGGCGGCTATATTGTAACTATTATGCAGATGACGAAGAAGTCGAATATGAACTTCATTCAAATCCATCCAATTTCAAGCCAAATCTTCAGACTTAAATTGTGTTCGGAAATATTCTGAACCTCCAGCATTGCATCCCAAAAATGACCCATTCTCCAGCAAAATCGTAGTAAACCTCAAGCAAGCTGATAAAACACCCTTGGCAGGTCTGCCGTATACTACGATGGAGATCGAGCTTCTGGTTTGAACCACCAGGCCACGCTTTCACTCACCAACACATGGCGTTCCCGTATACCCGGCTTTACAGGTACATTTGAAGGACCCTTCTGTATTTTCACACTTGGATGTTTTCTCCGGGCAGTCATGCTTCAGTGCCCCAGTTTCTGTACATTCATTCACATCTATAACAAACAGATCATAACATTAGTTACTAGTATTCTGAATGGCAGTGTCAGGAGTGTCGGTGTGTGTGTGTGTGGGGGGGGGNGGGGGGGGGGGCTTCTTCACTGACGATGTGACTGAAGCCTCCAAACTCTTGTGACTTGTTGTGCATTCCATGCTGTGTTCGATAGCAAATCGTTAATTTTTTCAACTCCGGATAGGGGTGCGGGGGCCTTTATTAAAGAGACTTTTCGCAAAGCCCCCAAATCGCCGATTGGAACGCCTAACTCGCTGCTCCCTTCGTGGCATCGAACAACGGGATTGGCGTTTCGGGGGTTTTGCGAAAACACTGTACTTTTCCAACAAAGATGCGGCCTACTGGTGTAAAAGGTGTAAATGTTGTCTAATCCTATGGAACAGGGTAGCCAGCATCTACGGTTGCCTGTAACGATCAGGGCCCGGTTGCACGAAACTCACGACAGCGCTATCTTGGTGTTAGCGCTAAATTGATGTTAAATGACGTAAAAGAACAAAGGATTTTTACGTCATCTAACATAAAGATAGCGCTAACACCAAGATAGCGCTGTCGTGAGTTTCATGCAACCGGGCCCAGGGGTTAGGGGTTAGTTAGCGGTAGGATTAGGAATAGACTTTAGGGCTCAGGGGTAGGAGGCCAGGTATCAAGGTTGTGGGATAAGGGCCGAGGGGAGGATTCAGAGTGGACATTACGTTTACACTGCCACAGGCCACATGTTGATGAAATGGAGAGCCCCCCAGTGCCAATAGTCTGAGTTATTCTATTCAGAGTTACCGGAGCGTGAGCCACAGATTTCCAGGAATTGGCTGTTCAATTTTGATCCCCCCCTCCTTTTTGCTATTTCAAAGGATATAAAATCGTCATTTTTCAACTTATTTCAAAAATTAAAAGACTTTTTTGATATAGTGAAGAAATTGCTGTTCAACTGTATGACTTTGAAGCTGTGCACACATGGGGTTTTCGTTATTTCTGTCTTTAGCCAGAAAGCTGAATAAACATTCCAGGCCAATTATCTGGACTTCACACCTCTTAATTGCACCCCTTCGAAAGGCGTTTTGAAGGGGTCGAAACGGATTTTTCCTCTGTGGGGTGTAAACGTAATGGATGACATTCACGTACCCTGACAGCCTTTCTTGCCGTCTCCCTTATACCCCTTCTTGCAGACGCATTCGTAATCTCCATCTGTATTCGTACACAGAGAATTCGCTAGGCATTTCGCGGTACCCGCGGTACATTCGTCAATATCTGGATTGAGAAACAAAAAAGTGAGAGGATTCTTGTGGGAAAAGGGGTAAAGCAAAGTTGAATCAAAACAAACAAAGGGAAAAGAAACGGATGATATATTAGTAATAAGCAGAGAGGCTATTTTTTTCTCATTTGGCCACGGTTATTATATTATTCGGTTTAGGGGCACAAAGGTTTTGAGCCCAGGTATAGGGAGGACGAAATAAAAAAAAAACAAAAAAACTTCGGTTCAGTTCATTTTTTTTCATTTTCAGCTTCAGAATGACAAGTTAGAACTTTCGGAGGGAATAAAAAACCAAATAAATTATTGATAAATGCCTCTTTTCTGCTTCTTTCTGTTCGCGCTGCCGGGAAATAGGCATACGCCAGTTGGTTTTATTTATTTTAAGCTGTCTTTACTTGCTGAAATCAAGGTCGGCGGCAATAAAAACAACTCCATTTATTTGTTTTTTCTTAGAACACCTCATTTGAACTTCGGCGGCAATAAAAGAAACTGATTTTCACAATTTTATTTTTTTTCGGTATGGTATTTTGCCACGTCGGCGGGCCCGTAAACCAAAGAATAAAAAAGTGTGGCCTTTCTCGGATCCTATCTTGAAGACATGTCTAAGGGAACTTTTATTAGTGTGACACGTCATGACAACATGGCTCAAAATAATGATTTGATTTGTGGTATGGCCATAATAACTAGAGATAAACGCAGCAGGGCAGAAAAGTTAATACTATAGCTATCTTCCTCTACGACACTGGATAGGGGGTTCGGTCAGATACTCAGACATCTACCTTTACAGTCCTTGCCAGTGTAACCAGCTTTGCATGTACATTTGAAGGAGCCTTCGGTGTCTGTGCAAATGGCGTTGGCACTGCAGGAATCTTTCTTCTCGCATTCGTTGATATCTATAGAAATGATGAGAAGTATAACCGTTGGTCCTTGAGAAGTTTAACCTGTTATAACTTGACTATTACCCTTCATCAGGTAAGGTAACATGCTTCAACTCATTCTTTTATGTGTAGCAACACTCTCAATACTTATAATTGGTAACGTAGGTCACTAAAATAGATAGATTTGAACAATCGTGTCCAGCATGCATTGACGTAAGATCATGATCAACCTCGGCCAAAATGAATTAGCGCTGTAGTATATGGTGTAGGCCTACATTGATCGCGTCGGTGAACCTATACACGATGTTGCCTAAATGCCAAAGTTATGTCGGCCGACACAAGATTGAAAATCGAATGCCACCAGAAGCGCTATAAGAAAAAGTAGGCCAACCAAACAAAAAACGGCTATGTATCTATCTACGAAATTGTGGCTTACTTTTACAGGTCTTGCCATCTCCAGAGTACCCGTCCTTGCATTTACAGGTGAAGCCACCTTTCGTGTTAGTACACGTCGCAAGAGACGCATGGCAGTCATGTTTATTGTCCTTACATTCGTCGAGATCTGAAATTTAGTCATCGATAAATCATTGAGACATGTTCGTAAAATACCGTCGCAAGGTCGACCTGACATCAGCATTAAGGCATTCTTCCACTTGGTATTCTTCTCGAACGCGTGGCTATGGCAACCAACCCATGGTGTTTGACAAGTAATAAGATAATGATAAAGCATACCCACCTTCACACTTGAACCCATCTGTGGCCAGTTTATAACCACTGTTACAGAAACAAGCTTCTTTTCCCTTATCATTCAAACAGTTTTCGCACTTATCCTTCAGATCGGTTTTACAGGCTGTGTCCACTGAAATAATATCGCAGCAGTGTGATTGTACACTCTAAAAAAATTCTCGTCCTACTGACAAGCTGGAACTCGTTCTCAGCCATATGCTTAAATTGACAGGGTCTATCTTGTCAATTGACAAGTTTTCAACTTGTCACCCTCGGATAAAGACATCTTATCCTTGAAACAAATACATCTTGTCATTCAGGCTAAACAAAAATTAAAAATTATGCGCCAAGAGGCTGTTATACGATAGTTACAAGTACTAACAACAGGTACATATGACAGAAAAACCCGTACTAATTTCAGAGCCTACGACGGGATTCGAACCTACGACCTATGAAACATACAAACTACTAGACATAACCCCTAAACCCACGCAGCTAATGAGGCAACGATGGTGACAGCATTCTTAGAGTTTGAAATTGAGCGATGAATGTGAGGGAAGCGCATGCGCAATAATGACCTGCCACCTGAAACTTATCGCCATAGCTAGAGATCTTGTCAACTGGACAAACTGAACTCGTCACAAAGATGTGCGACTCGCCATTACAAGTTAATCGTGTCATGAATTACGTAACTCGTCAAACTGACTATCTCGTCAATATTCGCAGACAAGTTGCGGTGACAAGAATTTTTTAAGAGTGTACGGTACCCTCAGGGCACAGTGTATTTCTTTTACGGTCAAGAGGTTAGCTCACAGGACTTCCAATCCAAATTCCCTGGTGGCTGGATTTGACACGAAGTTGCATTTGACATAGCTGCTGCAAGGTTTAATAATGTGTGGTTTGACCTCAGCATTTGCTACAAGTCGCAGTGACCACAGAAAGTTACTTGGTTCAGACTTCAACTTGCAAAACTGAGGGATGTACATCAGTCTGTCTTCACTGCTGTTTCAGTTCAACAAATCTGCTACTTTAAAGGAGCTGGACGTCCAAGTTGTAAACACTCACTCACTGGTTCACTATCCACGCGACGCCTGCGGTGCTGCCACCTATTGTCGGTGATATGTACTGACGTGAATATCGTGAGTGAGTTGCATCGGACCGGGAACCAGTCTAACGATCACGGGGCGCAACTGGTGCTGCCACCTGCACGAAGGAATAAAACTAGTTTGCCGACCATGTTTGTAAACAAACCAGCTTGTTTACAACTTCGGCGTCTAACTCCTTTAACCTGCCACATCCCCCCCCCCCGGTATATCCCTTACCGTTACACGTGACTTTGTCTGTGCCTAGTGAATAGCCTGGGTTGCAACTGCACGTGTAGCCGCCGTCGGTGTCAGTGCATATTTGAGTACATTTACTGCTGCCGGACAAACATTCGTTAATGTCTGAAAATAAAACCGGAAGCTAAATAATGGACATGGATAAAACAATTGTTTCGTTACAAAAGGACCTATTTCCCTATGCAAAATGATAAATTAGGGCCTACGTGTAAACGTAACGCCAGCAACACTGGTGTATTATAAAAGTTGGGAAGAATAAACAACACTGAAATTATATCAACGTTAAATTTTTGAAGTGTGTTTTGAAAAATTTAAATTTGATATAATTTCAGTGTAGTTTATTCTTTACTCATTTAACCAGGGGATTATTGTAGCTTGTGATGATGCCCACTAGATGCACTTTTCAGATTGTTAATCCATCATGAACCTGCCATGTAATTCAGGAAAGTTGTGTTTTGGGTTCATATTTTTAATTCAAATTTTAACTGTGTTACTGTCGGGTTATATTGGAACTGAAGACGATAATATGTCCAGGGATGAGCGAACTTTCGTATGCACTAACTAAATCATGATGATTGCGTTATCAATCTGCATGAATAAGCCGCAAAGAAAACGCTTTGAAGATCATCGCACCAAAACTCGGGACGAGCAGTAAAGATGACTATAATGATACAGGTGTAGCAGTAAAACGTGTCCCCCTGTAAAAAGTGTCCACTTCTATTGTTGAATGACGGAATAAGCGGCATGCGTCTAGAAACCAATTGTCAGAGATTAGAATGTAACAATAGGATCTTTTGTTCCACGGACAGTTTTTCCTGGGGACATTCTTTCCCTTTACACATGTACTTACTCTTGCATGTCTTTCCATCCCCGGTGTATCCTGTCTTACATTTGCATGTGTAAGATCCCGGTGTGTTTGTGCAGTCAGCTTTTTCATGACATGTGTGTTTAAGCTCTTTGTCAGTGGTAGTGCATTCATCGACATCTTATAGAAAAAGAAACAAAAAATACTATATTATGCCAATCGAACTGAAACTTAGACATGCCATTGCAATACTTCTGGTAGACCTCTTTTTTAAGTTGTATGTGATGAGAAAGCCGTTTGACCTTTTATCCCACAGTGCGGCGCTGTGGGCGGTCGCAAGGCATCATGTAACGTCGCGTAACAACATCCTTGACGTAGTGCGACAGAGACGAAACGTCGAAAAGAGGTACAACAGCTCCAGGTGGCGGTAGATTGCAGGTCCCAATTGCACTGATATACACTACTGGGTGAGGTCAAATAAGCTAAAACTGAGATAATCAGAGTTTTATCCCACTTGGTAGGTTTTAATCTGAACTCCTAAAACCTGCCTCAGATTAAAGATAATATATCACGACTTCATTGTTTACATTCAACGTTTGTAAACATGAATGTTTACATTATGTTATTTTGGACTTTTGGGACATGCCAACCCACCAAAATGAATACTTTTGGAATCAACAGAATTTCTAGACAGCCATGCCACCAACAATTTGCTCATAAGACAAAGAAACCCTGGACATAAACAAACAAAATGTAAATAAACAATGAATTTCGTGGCCCGCGAAAATATCCGTGATATATTATCTTTAAGACTTCATGAAAACTTGGTTAAAACTTAGATACAACCCATACTAAAACTTGGTTAAAACCTGAGATTCATGGAATCTGTTCTTGGCCTTCATTTACTAGTAGTCAAAGATGTCCCTGAATTGGCTCTCTAGTACAGGCAGGTGTACGGTCAGAGTTTTCAGCTCTTCGGAGTCACTAGGGACTAAAACCTCACCCAATTCATTTTCCATTTAAATTTTTAAAACTTCAGCTTCCTGCTGGGATTAACGAAGTTTTATCTAGAGAAGTTTTAATACTAAGGTTTTAAAACTTTCTTAAGACAGTTTTAAGCGGGTTTTAAGATAAAACTTGGAGGGAGGTCAAATATTGGTTTTAGTCTAAAACTTTCTTAAGACTTGGCATTAAAACCTGACTAAGCTGAATATTTGACCTCACCCACTGTAAGAGCGCCAGTCAGAAGTAAACAAAAAAGATCTGCGCAGAAAAACAGTACAAAAATTTATGACAATGACGACTTACCTGCTACATTCAATTTCGTCTCGGCAGAGAATTTAGTCTCTTTTCCATCCACACTGTAGATGGATTCACACTTATACTTTCTATCATAATGTTGCAGCGTCACCGTGATGGTTAACGCACTGATGCGCTTCTTCGCAGCAAAGTCAGCCGCCTTTTCCGAGGGCACGATTCCTGTTGTAACAGCTTTCCACGACCCTGATATAGATTGATACCATCTGATGTTTGTAGTCGGATTGCTGCCGTCTGTTTCACAGGTAAGTTTCTTCGTCTCTTTGACCTTGACCTCCGCTGTTGGGGTACCGGAGAAAAACACCTTCGTGTTCGGGACTGAAATAGTGTACGTGTCGGAAAATTAAGAACAGTGGCATTATAGTGAACGGCATGCATGAAAAACGGATCGAATTGTCATGATTTCGGAAAATCATTATACAGTGGTGTGAAGTATTGTTCGAACACAGGGAATTTAGCTTTTCATTAAAAGGCAAAATTCACCGCTTCTGTATTCCAATATCTAAATCAAAAGTATTTGGAGTAAGTCGTAGATATGCACTCCTCCAGACTGATGTGTTTTGGTTGAATTCAGATACTGCATATCGCGAGAACGGCGAAAATATCGAAATTTGACATATCTCGTGAGATTTGCCGTTATCACCATTTTGTCTGGATATTTTCTGGACTTTTTTCCCCTTGCAACAACATGTTGAATGGGGGTATTCCCAGAAAGTGTTTGGAAACAGAAGTTGATATTCATACACCTGATATTCAAGTT
>NMRB01002266.1:65396-82960 GCA_002633025.1 Notospermus geniculatus
TGTCGATGAAACTGTTAGTTCTGAAAATGTTGTGAACATATTGAAGGAGAATAATAAAAAAGAGAAAAAGAGAGAGAAGAAAAGGTCTGTTGATAGTGAAAATGTTGAAAGTCGGTCAGATTCTGAGGTCGTAGTGAAGAAAAAGAAGAAAAAGAGGGATGGAAAGGAGAAGGTTGGTGTTCAGACTGGTGATGCAGGTTCTGGAACTCTTGGGGGTGGTAGCACCGATAATAATGATCAAGTTGATGGAAGTAGTGAGGAAAAAGAGGAGTGTGATGATTCTAAGACTGCAGAGGTTGCCTTCAAAAGCAAAAAGAAAAAGAAAAGGGATGGAATGGATTTTGGTGATGTTTCTGAAAGGAAAAACAAAAGCAAGGACTCAGTCAGAGCTGATGTGAATGAGTTTGATTCCAGTGAGATGGTTATGAAGAAAAAGAAACGGAAAGACAAGAGGAAGTGTTCAGATGCAGAACTTGATCAAACAGGTGATGTTTCCATGGATAAGAAATCCTCCATTGTTAATGAGCATCTTGACATGAGTGTGGGTGGTAGTTCTGTTAGTAAAAGTGGTAAAAAGAAAAAGAAACAGTGTGATCTTGATGGAAAGGGAGAAGTTGGGGATGTAACAGTCAGTAAAAAAAGTAAAAAAGGAAAGAAAGACAAAGTTAGAGATGTAGAGATGATTGAGTGTCCAGATATTATTCAGGATAAGGATGAGCATTCTGATTTCACTTCTGCTGATAAAAAGAAAAACAAGAAAAAAAAAGAGAAAGACCGAGATGTGGTTGATGAAAATGATGATGCAATCGTTTGTAAAGAGAAGAAGAAAAAACATAAACGGAGGGACCTACCGGTAGATGTTGCTGTTGTTGAGAATGATGATGTGATTGGTCAACGCCATGAAGCGCCAATCAGAAATTTAACTTCTGAGTTGGTTAATGTTGGCAAGAAGAAGAAAAAACGGAAACATGATTGTGATGTCAATCAAACTTCACGTGGAGATGACTCTGTAGACAATCAATTGAGTGGGGATGAATCAACAGTTTCTAAAACAAAAGATAAAAACAAAATGAAGAAAGAAAGCAAAAAGAAAAAGAGTGATGATGCGGGTAGGCCGGTCTCAAAAAAGAGGAAGATAGGTGTAGGGGACGAGGTTGAAGAATGTGGGGGAAGAAAGTTGGGGATGGAAAATGGATGTGTTGGCTCTGTAGATGGAAATTCTGAAGAAGCTAATAAGAATGTTAATCTTGGGCAATGGGGTTCTGCAACTTTTGAAAACAAGGATAGGCAGGATAAGTTTTTTCGTCTCCTAGGTGGGTTTAAGAAGAAAACTAACTCTGTTGTCCAAACCACAGTTGTAGGTGTATCGGAGAAGAAACCAAATCCATTTGTGAATCCAAAATCACCTTTTTTGAGGAAAAATCTTGCTATGAGTAAATCTGAGGAATCTAATTTGAATGAGAATTTAGAGAAAGATTTCACGCGTGCCATGGATTGGAAACTAACCATGCCCAAAGGTACAGGTCTCGGGTACACCCCACCTCCAGATGCTAACAAGAAGTTTTACATCGACATAACAAAAACAAATTCAGTTAAATTTGACTAATTCTGTCGTGTTCTTTAATTTGGGGTCATCGCAGTATTGTTTTGGAGGGAGGAGATGAAAGTATCCATTGTATTTTTCTAGGCATCTTGAAAAGCTTGTTAGTGATTTGATCATTCCACAAAGCTTTCCTCCTAATGGGGAGGAAGGGGTAGAGAGACAAACAGGAAGCATCACTTTTGCGTGGATGTGCATTCTATTCACCATGAAATGTGTAATTAGGTCATCTTCGAATAAAACTCAGGTTCTGTAATCTTGCTCGCTTGAATTTCTTTTGGTCAACCCGCAGTTGATCCCTTGATGCACAACACCTTACCATCTTCGGAAGCAATTGTATTTCTGTTGGGCATCTTGGTAAATATGTCCAGCTGTCATGGGAAGAAGGGCAAATAAGGTCAATATTGCCCAGTTTCTATTTTACCAGCAGAGGCTGATGAATAAGGCTAGGGATACACCGAACGCGAATTCGAGTGCGACAGGGCAACGCGCGCAATTTATGCTTTGAAAGCCTTTGTTTGCATGCAGTGCAGCGGAAAATAACAAAGACTTTGACGCGCGCGTCAACGCATTGCGTTCGGTGTATCCCTAGCCTTCGTGACAATCAGACTTCACTGCATGACATCACTGTCGAAGGTGAGACAGACAAAAGCAGGGTAACAATGAAACAAACGATGTCAAAGGGCGTTTCGCTCTGCAATTGTGAAGAAATAACCAATGATGTGCCAGTCAGTGTGTTCAAGTTTATTCCGTGTATAAGAAAGCCATGTACAGTTCATGTAAGATATCTTGAACAATTATACACGATAAAATAAATTAGTGGTACCACATTGGAGTGCCGAAAGAAAAAACATCAAAACAGACTTCAAACAACTTACAGGGACAGTCTTCATGCAAGCACTCATGTGGACATGAAGCATTCCCTAAGAAGTTGTACCAAAGACCAAGAACTTGGATTGTTGCGAGGATCATTGACTAGTGCACTTACCGATACATGAGGTACACATAAAGTGACTTTAACTACCTCTGATCAAGCAATAAACTGGCGTCAGATTTCACTCTCTGAATACCCGTAAGCAATTTACTGACTGCTTATCGTTTTTTAAAGATTCAAATACCGGTACATGTAGATAGGCCTACGGCAGTATTGAATAATGTTCCTCACATCTTCAGGTGAAGGTGAGGTCAAATCAAATGCAACTAAGTTGGGAAGATCCAGCTAAATATATATAGGACAAGAGTGAATGTGTTACAAAGCATTAACTCTTCCATACCAGTGGCAATTTCATAAGAAGTACTGTAACCTCCAAATCCAACACTGCCACATTGGCATTCATTGGAAAGCACTCGGATCTTTCCAATAATGAATGCGAGATCGCAGTACCACACAGTACATCTATTCTGAAAGTATAAAGTTAACACAATGGCACATCACATTCTTGAGTATACATTGTGGATATGTATAGAGAGGTAGGCCTATACGACACAGGCAGTACAAGCAACCTGCACTGAACATCAAGGGACATAAATAATAAACACATGAGACTTTTATAAAGCATTTATGATTCTTGCTTAGAATACAACACAGCAAGAGACAACAGACATCGTTCTTTTGTTGTGAAGCCTGTGAAATCTGTGGCAGGAATGGGAAACTGTATCATTTCATAGCTTTTTTTCACTGATTTCCATCCCCATGCAAGCTTCCTGAGAAGAGACCAGATCTCAACAACACCTCCTGAGCAAGTTTCCATCGGTTGAGAGGGAAGGGGTAGATTGAGTTCAAAATCCTCCAGCAATATCACTATACATTATTACCACTGCTCCATCAGACCTAAGAATTTTTGATATCATCCAGGACTGATTCTTACTACTGTGACTAACCAAACAGGGTGTTAGGAAAATAGCTAGCATGGGTTAATTTGTTATCTCTTATTTATGAAGTAATGGTAAGAAATGTTAAATTGTTGATAGAAATTGTAAGTCAGGAGAATCAGACTGATACCAGCAGATGAATTGGACACATTTCTTACCATTACTTCATAAATAAGAGATAACAAATTAACCCATGCTAGCTATTTTCCTAACAAGGTGTAGAGATGCCAAAACTTACCACGCCACTCACAACACATACACACGTGCATAGAATGAAACAACTCGAAAGTGCACAACAGATCAATACAGGCCTAATGTGGGTACAAATACAACACTGCATACAAAACCAGCAGCTAGTACACACATCATAGAACAAAATTTTCACAACCCTAGCATTGGACACTTTCTTGCAGCATGAGAATTTCTTGCAAGGCAGAAGAGATTCCAATGGATGGTACATTCTATTGCTGAGAGCTGAACAAAAAATTTTACTTATTTTATCAACGTCAATGGACGATTCAAGTCTTGAACTTGCACAACGAGGAGAAAATGAAATAGAAAATTTGTGCAAATGTAGTGCGTGGAACTTTTTTATACAAATACACTAGAGTTGTAAGTTTTTGTAAGGAAACTGACATTAGTAAACTGCACAAGAAAACTTTCTTATTGAGAGGCACCTTTTGAGTTGGTTTGTCAGCTATTCTGCAGTCGTTCCCATCTTTTTTTACCAATTTTCTATTTTGATAAAAACACTTGCAATAAGTATTGACTAAATGTGCACCAGTACAAATATACAGTCAAATCTCTAATAAGGACACCTTTCCTTTCAATCCGTGACTGATCACCAGTGTCCTTAATAGAGAGGTGTCCTCCTATCAGAGGTATTCTCTTTGGAGGTTTCACTATACATGGTAGTTTGTTAAGACACAAGTCCTTTTTTGGCTAGATTGGATTATACAATGGTTTACATGATTGTATAGGCCTATAATGGTTTTTTCCCAATCCCAATAAAATGGAAAGAACAAATCCACAAAAGTTACCATGATTACAATACCGTGCAGTCACTTAAGGGGAGGTGCGGGTCGACGAAACATCGTCAGGCAAAAAAAATTCGATCTTCAGATTTTGGCATTTTCCGCTCCCAAACGATCCTAACTTTCACCCCCAACACCTCAAATGCCTCAAAAGAAGTTCTTTCCTTGTTTTTTATCATAAAAAAGTGACCATGGTTGATGCAAATAATCTCAAAAGTGATGAAAAAATCAACAAAATACCCCAACTTTGCTGGCTGATTACTCCGGTAATCCGCCATGTTTCTTCATGCTTGAGGTGCCGATAGACGCCGGAGATTCCCGACATTACACGGGTAATAATGAGATGCAAACAGGTTATCTAATTTGCATATAGTGGCCCCAATTCCAAGACATGTTTGAGCAGATCCAGAAGACCCCCAACGATGACATGATCACATGGCTGAAAGCTGCTCTGTGATTGGTTAGAAATTTGATCATCGACCCAGAATGCATTGCGCGCGCATGCGCACTGGTCAACCGGATGTAAACAACACCTATTTCACATGTGAGTGATGCACTCAAAATCGAAGTAATACTGCCAAATAGGCTAAAAAACCTTCAAAAAAGACATTGAATAGGAGGCAGGGTATGGGAGATAAGTCTTTACAAGCCAGGACAGCAACAGGACAGCTTAGAACTGTTCTTCTAAGCTGAGTGGATGGTAGACATGGTAGAGAAATCTTCATTTGCGAATTACTCAAAAACGCATTTTCGTGCATTTTAGGACTTTCTGCAGAATGTTTCTCCATAACCACTGATCCAAATGACTTGAAATTTTCAGTGATATTTCCTAAGGGTCTTGGCTTCAAGATTACCAATTCCCAGCTTTCTAGGAAGGCTAGAAGTTGTGCTTGGGTCAGAAAGGTTCTGGGTGAGATGGGTGAAAATTGGGGGAGGGTGTGAGGGGTGATATTCTATAGAAAAACATCACCCTCAACACAAAATCATAGATAATTTTGTTTTTTGGTATGTTTCCAGTAAAATAAAGGAAGAAAAAAGATTCAGTGACTTCTTTTTTACTGGGAACCATTTGTACGAATTTGACCACCTTGGAAAATCGAAGATACTGTCGTTGCTGTGGTTATCATGATCCAAACTTCACAAAACTTGGTGTACCCCAATATTTTGAGGCCTCTATTCATTTCTCCAAGTTTCATTCAAATCCATTCAGCCAATCAGTGTCTATGAGCCTGAAATGAGTGTCGACCAGCACCTCCCCTTAAGTTACACATCGAATTAAATTCACAACTTCCTGTAAACATCGTGTACCAATGTTCTCAGTCCACAAGTCGACGAGTTGGTCACATTCAGTGTTATCACATCCTTAGATAATCAGTGGTTCTTAGTGCTCGATCACCTTGTCACCAGGCACAAACATGATCTCTTGTGGGGAGGGACCAAGGGAAGAACCAGGATCAGGATGGTGACTGAAAACTTCACCGAGATTGGAACGGTACAGTACAGGCTGCTCCAAATTAAGATTAAGTATCCAAAGAAAGTTACCCTGGTATTGTTTGCCAGGACACTCTGCTCTGGGACCGCAATGAGTATTTTAACTGAGGTATGCACTCGTTGTTTTACCACCAATCGGGGGCATAATGCAGTAAGTCAGGGGTTGGATACAAAGTGTGTGGCGGTCTAGGAAAACCCGGCGGATGTCGCTGAATGATCAACAAGGGCTGTCAGATTGCCTGTGCATTGATCTACTAGGCCTACATACTGTTTAACTGTTACGTAGTACGTGTCAACTATTGAAATGTGCGGGTTGAGCAAGGCCATTAACACTTTCCTCAAATGTGACATCCGCCGAGTTTTCCTAGACCGCCACACAAGTTATTAGTGCAATGAATACACTAATCACATGTACATTTAGTACGGTAAAATGTGCAAATAGTAAAGCTCAAACCATACTGGCCAGTCATCCACCGGGTCACCAGGCTCAGTACCTGCGGCATGTACCAATAAATTGTTAGCATTTCATTTTTCAAACAGATGTGGTTGGAATTTTTCCAACGCATGCTGTATAGACCAAATTGCTAACGGCCTCATGTAACCTAAAGAACGGTATACTTTGTTCTCGTTGTAGGCTTCTGGAGTCTGGAACTGTAAGCCATAGTTTTCATAGATGGTGTGGTAGGCACCGTAAGCTGTCTTCAAGCCTTCTTCCACCATACCCTGGAATAACGAAAACAAGAGGAAACATCGTTTCTGTTTTTCAGCCGTTATGTCACACAAATTTATCCTCTTACAAATGGACTTCACATGCATTTACCTCCATTATCATCGTTGCTCCCAGGCTGTACGTCACACCGGTCCAAAACTCATCAGACTGGACGCTAGTCAGATCCTTCTTGCCGTTGGGTCTCATACCATTGATTGCACCAACTGTTCCATTCCTGAACGGCATCACACACAAATCATAGATTGTCTTCAGAGCTGTGCGGATGTTTTCCTTTGGAAACACCTGGGAAACAAAGATTTAGATGTGAAAAGTTGACATGAGAAACACCCATATTCAAGGACTGACCAAGTAATGTATACATGTCAACTTACTGAACTGTCTGGCACGAAGGAGGACTTCAAGTACCAATGACCACATAACTGATCAGACATCACACTGTCACAGTAATGAGACGCACTGCTGTCATAGTTGTAGTAAGAACCTGAAAATGTGGGAAAGTGATCAATGACAAGCAATACCGAAAACCATAACCATCCAATTCAGATATTCGACTGACATACGTAGCAACCAAAGACCACTGAATCTGTGTGTCACCAGGTTTGTCAAAACTAGTGGTTGCAGCAGGGCCTTACATGTAGGCCTACCAGGTTACAGTGGAATCAATTTGATGGTCAGGATGAACAGGCTTGGGAAAGCACAGAAAAAGGGGTTCTGAAATGAGCATCCTCTCTTATCTATTTTTGAGTGGAAACGCTGTGAGGGGTGCAGGACCCAAGCCAACAAAACCCTGGACGCAGACAGGTCCAGCTCACAACGGTCATACCACTTCAAACAGACAAGACACATCTCCACCCCCATAGCGTTTCTCCAGTTCCTCTTATCTATTTTTGGCAACACCCAATATACTCCCACATAATGAGTCAACTCACCGTTCCAAAGTTTCTTTTCAAATGAGACTTTTGCCTTCTCAAGTTTTTCTGTGTATTCCTCATGTGCTTCAGTTTCACCAAGTATGTTTGCCATTTCTTGCATACACTTGAGTGCACCGAGCCACATGCCACCACANTTTGGCATCAGGAACCTTGTTCGCGAATGATTCTCTGATTTGATGACGTTTGCTGAAAATTGGAAATTTTCATATCAAAGTCACAAAATTTCCTCAAATTGTTACTTCACTTGTGACGACATTTCTTCAGTCAAATGTTGTGCAAGGTACTGGTTCAACAGACAAGGCACATGGTCCCCTTTCAGCACCCACGGAATGAAAAATTTCCCACTACTACTGAATGCTGAGGAGTAAGTGTTGGCTATATAGTCTTTTACTTTCTGTCCATTCATTGATTCAATGTTCTACTGACGGTGAAGACCAGAGTTGCTTTCTTACCAATATCATACTGAATTGCCAACTGGAGTTTAGGCCACAACATGATCAGAGCAAACGATGCATAATGATGAACATCATATGTGTTGTACATCCTGTACTCATGACCTGAAAACAGAGAAAGTTAGGGTTTCCGTCAGAGATGCTTGCTAGGTCGGCAAGCTTGGCTAGCAATTCAAATGGAGAAGACTATCGAGGACATCTTCACCATGCCCCATAACTACACGAGATCTTAAAGCTATGTCTTATTCTTAAGCCTGAAGACAAGTACCGTACATGTGCATTCGAATTTCCAGCTCCCACTCATTACCTTCAAGATAGGCAAATTTGCCATACTCTTTCATTTCTTCAGGGAGTTTCCCGTGACCTGGCAGGTCCTGTCCCTCCATGGCATCTAACCAAACTGTCCCACCGTCACTGACGAAGTAGAGTTCATTGAACAGGGCAGACTTGTACCACGAAGGAAGATTTCTGAAGAAAGACAGAGCATAAGAACATGAGTGGATGTACAGTAGAATCTCTCTATTGAGGACACCTTTTGGACTGCCCAGTGCTGTACTTGATTGAGAGGTGTCCGTTAAGGGAGGTCCTACATATTTTGGATCAGTGTCATTGTCAATGAGGGATAAAATTGGGAAGCAAACTTACTGATTCTCAAGAATAGGTCTTTGCCAATCTTCAATGTCCTTCTCCCAATGATGATAGTTACCCAGCGCATAACTGGCAAGTTTTGGCGACGCATCACCTTGGTCCCCGAACCAGCGGGTATAACGTCTGAAGAAGAAGCATGAAGAAATGAGGTTCAGATGTAGCAAGGTCTCAGAGGAACAAACACAATGCATTTGGCATTACCATTGCACAATTCGTATTTGGGCTATGCATAGACAGGTAGGGTGAAAACTTGGTGACAAGCTCCCAGTGTCAAGGTGATGTTCAATATGAGAGTGTTCTGGTGCGAGTTGGCCAGTTGAGTTGTCTACAGACAGCTGACCTGGGTGAGAAAACTCGTGGAGCAGCGTCTGAAGGCAGTGCATTTGCATGTGCTTTAATAGCAATGCTTATATACAGTGCGAAAACCAATGGCCTCCTTGATGTTGAATGATACACAGTACCTTTTGTATTGAGTTTCCTTCGCCCTGAAGTGGATTATTGGCATATCCCAACTAAGACTAAGTTCCACAAAGTTTGAAGAATGAGCTTCTACTTTACAATGAGAACATACAGCTGTCGCGATTTCTTCGCCTTTCTTGGTCTTCTTGCTCGATTCTGTAACACAAAGATAGAGAGTTAAGAATACAAACTTATGTTTTCTGCATATTTTTCCATGTTTTCATCAGAAAATGCATTTTTATCTTTTACTTCAAGTTACATTGTGTAAAATACCTGAGGATGAGTCCAGCTTGCCATCCTGCATCAGATCTGTCCAGACTTCCTGAGCGGGTGTATTAGGATTAAATGCAACTCGGTAACTCACATCAACACCTTCCTGGAATTAGAAATCATCTTTGTAGTCTCTCCTGTCAAACTGTGACCACTTCAGCATGTGATCATTTATTACTCAAAATTATACGTATTACATGTATGCTGTTATCACAAAATGGAACGTCCCTTTGCCCATTCCTGAGGACCTCAGTAAGATGCCTCTACAGAGGACTCTGATGTCCTGTCCTGAATTGGCCAAATTCATTCAATCTGACCAATGCAATGAGGACACCTTGCAATTAAGGACAGCACAGTCCTAAAAGATGTCCTTTATGGAATAGATGTGCCATCAAGTACATTGTGCAGCATCTTTGAGGGACAATGTGAGCTCTAAGTGTTTGCAGAACCTAGAATATTGTGAACATATCTGCCGAAAATGCACTACAATAATTGCTAGCAAGTTACATGTACGAAGAGGGACCCAACAATAGATATTGCACCTGGCTGAGTGATTGCCATTGACCTGTTTGACACACGTCAAACAAATATGGAAAAGTACACAATTATGTCAGTCATGGCTGGCTCTGCATATTCAAACATAGTATGATTGAGATGTCATTGTTTATTGAAAGCCAGAGCAAATTTGCTCTCTGGATATGTGGACTCAGTGAAGTAGGGAACAATCAACTGCTTTTCATGACCTGGTTTGTTATATGGTGTTGATCGGATTCTTCTATATGGTGATTATCTTACATAGTAATTGCTGACAGTGAAAACGACAAACAAATCAGCTTTGCTGATGACTTGAGACAAACCATATCAGAGTAAAGCAGACCAAAATCACTCTCCCCAGAGAATTGTTCACAACATTGGCATTACATTCCATAGAATTAGGCCTACTTTAGTGTTTTAACTCCTATTTTCCTTAAGATTTCCATGATATGAGATGAAAGCTGAGCGCGGAAGACCTGAAGAAACCTGCGCTGTCAAAGACAGAGTGCCCTCTCTATCACATGAAGAATGGGTCTGACTAGGGATAACAGGCACCGGTCTTTCCAATGCACCACTTTGACAACCCGCGTAGTACATGTCGCAGGCAAACAAACTGTCGATCTGTACACGCGTTTTTCACTTACCCGTTCGTTTCCTGCCACGGCATACACACAATCCATTCCATGAAACTTCTGGTGAATCATGACACCAGCCACCGTCATCTTGTCTTGTGTCGACCTGAACGGTTCATTCCAGAATCCACCCTGTTTATCCAATTTCTCACCTTGGCCACTTTGGAAAGTGAACATGATGCTGACTTCGATTGGTTCTTCATTGTTGTTAACGATGTCCCAGACAAACACGGCAACAGGTAGACAAGAATCCTGGAACACAAACACAGAGCTGTTCACATCTACCTGTTAGAGCCTCTGATTTCTTTCAAACTTTCAAACCTAATAGGACTAATCCTCTTCAAAATCCAGAAGTTTTACACCACTTAGAAAAAGACAGTGTAAGAAAGAATGGTTCATCATAGTATACTAAACCATGAAATTTTCACGATGCTAAAAGTTGGCGAATTTATCATTTTTGAAAACCGCGAAGACTAATTTCCACGTTTACCTTCATAATTCAATGGAAAATGCATAAGAGTTTGTATTTTCGCTCTGTTAAGTTCACGTTTTGGCCCATGACCGCAAAAATCGTGAAAATAAAACGCACGCGAAAATGTCACGGTTTACAGTACTTTGTATGAACCAGACGCAGGAGACTATACAAACCTTGTAATTGTGTGGAATGACTGGAGATATTTGCCGGCAAGTCAGGGTGACATTCTGTCCTGGTAATTCATACACTGTCCATGATCTGGGATAAAGGCCATGGTAGGTCGCATGTTCTCGACTGAATGCCCAATTCCAGGAATTAAGCCCATGGTTCTTGGGTCGGAAAGGTGATAACACCTGTTGGTATACAGTTTCACCACGTTTCCTTATATTCACAATAAACTGAAATGAAAATCAAGTTTTGTGACACTAGGTACATGGAGCTGCTTGCTGAAGATATTCAAGCAAAGAAGGGTATTGTTAACCAAATCATCCAAAATATGATTTTTCGTTGGAGATTAGTTGCTCATATTACCGGTACCTGATTTCCCTCCACAACATTGAATTTGTATTTTCCAGGTATCATCTGATACCTGCAGAACTCCCCTTGATATCCTCGACCAATGGTACCACAACCAATACCTCCGATAGGTACGCCTGAAATGAAAAGAAAGGTTGTATGATTTAAGGCAAACATACCGTACATAAATCATGCACTGGTCAGTTTTCCAGCACTGCATACAGTCAAGAGTGATGGAAGCGATGAGAAAATCTATCATTTCCTCACTCAGGGCCACTGGTCAAGCCCATCGATGCAATAGCATGCTTGAGTGCCATTGACAATCAGTTACACCTGATGGCTAAAGACCTAATTAACTCAGGTGCCAGACCTAATTAACTCAGGCGCCAGACTTACATGTAATAAAGCCCAGACCCAGACATTCTTTCGCCACTGCTGTTTGACTCTGCTTGATCATTTGATATACCAGGAGGGTAATGCATACCGTGGTCATTAGAACAAATTATAATAATCTTTCCTTGAAATATTTCGACAAAAGCTGAGCAGGACAATGGCTGATATTCCTAAAAGCTAGCAAATGCTTTTACTTCAGTTTTGTAATGCATTTATATTGGACCCCACTGTGCAAATCTTAAGTAAAAGCATTTGCTAACTTGTATGAATACCAACCATTGACATCTTTGTTGATCTAGGGGTCTCCTGGGAGTCAGATGAAATAACGCCTTTACAGGTGGTCTACCAATGTGCAGATTTCTCAATTCCAAAGTTCACACAAATGACCACAGACATGCTAAAAGGAATGCACGATAACCTCCATTGCTCTCTCAGTCTTACCATAAATGCTCTTGTGGGGCAAAAGGTCAAAATGGTCAATAAATGGCTGTTTCTTCTCCCGCAATACTTTTTTAATCCAGAAACGTATGTATCTGAAATGAAAAAGTGACAAAAATGCATCATAGGGAGATCATCTGTTTCAAAACATAAGACCATCTATAATAAGCAAACTCTCTCAAACAAATACAGGAACCGAGTTTACAGTACAATCTAGAAGTGATGGAATAAGTCCGCACAATATGAAAGGCTGTATATAGTGGTATAATGGCTACCCCAGCAATCCTTTACATTTACAATAACAGGATTAAGTTGTGATCGTGAATTCTTAAGTTCAGCATGTTTGTGTAGGTATGTTGTCGGTGATGTTGATCGGACGATCGGACCGGATCGGACCGAATCGGGAAGCTTTTCCACCGATTCAGAGTTGGCTTTGGTTTGGTATGAAGTTTAATGCAAGTTCTTATGTTTATGGAATATAATGAACAGATATTGCGTATATCCGGGCGATAATAGATTTTTTAATGAATGAACTCCGATTCTGGCTGTTGAAAGGCCGGCTGATGTCAGCAGTCAATTCCTGTCTCTGCTGCCGATACAGCCGTGGCACTACAGTGCTTGTCGTCACTGTTTGTGTGTCTCAGACGGCAGATTTCTAACAAAATGCAACATTAAAGGAGCACGGTATTGCCACTTTTTCTCGACAGCCGGCGCCACCGCGCCACTCTCCAACCCGAGGGTCTAACTACGTGTGGGCGAATGACCCGATTTACTGCGTACATTTTGTAATGCATTTTTGTAGTTTGTCTTACTGCCGCTAGGTGGCTCCCTCTACGTCGGCAGTCAAATAACGCATTTGAGATCCAATACCGTGCTCCTTTAAAGTGTAAATTTGCACTTTATTTTTATTTCTAAGTCATTATAATTCATAATTCTTGCATTTAAAAAGAAAAATGAATGTTAATTGATTCTGATTCAGTGACTTTATGCTCCGATCCGGTCCAATTCGGTCTGATCCGGTCCGGTGTTCTTGACTTAGGCCTACGTACGAACCCATTAATTACCGTCGTCATTCTATTCATGCATCGTGAAGTGTCAAAGCTGCTGCATGCTGGACGAAGGCCTAGGCCCTAAGGACCTATATTACTTAGAAAATAGCAAGGTACCAGCTGTTAGTGTTGGCAGTGTCATGGCCACTGTGCATGCTGTGGCACAGCCTGTGCGCGTACAGTACAGTGCACAGTGTATTTTTGGTGCATAAAAGCATGTAGGCCTAAGTCCACTTCTCTTACCTGAGTTCAAATGGTACAAGTGGCAGAGCAATCTTAAGTTGAGGGAGCTGAAAGGGAGAGCACTTCTGTTTGCACTTGTAGGACAACTTAACACGCCATCCGTAGTCGGGAACATTAGGAATTTTCTCATTTATTTCCCACTCACTCGTCTCATCCGACGATATTTCAGCCATGGTGCCCTGTAATGTGAATGACGTCAGTAATCTTTGCGTGAAAGAACAGCTGATAAAAATTTTCGTCATCAATACGTGTGTAGAATGAGGTCTTCGTCATTATGGTTCAGCCAATCAGCGACAGCGCCACACCCGGAAGTAAACAACACCACGTGCTTTGGGTTGGCTTCTTGGACTTCCCAAACGCCGTGTGTTCGTCGTACACACTTCATCGAGTAAGATTTGTTCCCGTCACCCTGGTCACCATGTTCGGAGATGCCTGGGATGTCTTGAAGAAACAGCAGCTAGGTACAGCGTATAAAGTCCCCAATAGAGCAGAGGGTAATCTGTTGACACACTTGTCTCATGTCACATCAGACATGTGGTTGCTGGCACTGAGTGCTGGTGGGGGAGGGGGGATAGGGCCTTGAGTTGAGGCATGCATTGCATTTGCAGGGGTGGTGGGTGTTTCTGAGGTCCAAATAGCGCCCCCATGGTGGACGATGCCCCGACCCAGAGTAACACACCCAAGTTTTTGGGGTGTGTTACTCAGGGGGCTCTAATTTGGACCTTGGAAATGCCCACCACCCTTGAATTTGAATGCATGCCTCAAGGCCGGTGGGTGACGTACTCCTATAGACTCAACCACAAGGATAACCACAAGTAATGTTTCCATCATTCTCTATTCAGGTCTGACAATAGGGATCTTGGTGTCTCTCCTGATGATCTACATTGTCATTGCCGTCTTAGTTTACAAGCCATTGAGAGGGACCACAACACGAAGAGGTGAAGATTAAGGAGGGGATCTAAACAGCTACCTCACCGTTAAGAACAAGATCCAATTTCTTCCTGACTGGGGCACATGGATGATGAAATTTCTCATGACTATTGGGATGATGCCATAATGGTAGACTGTCTCAGCTGTGTCGTCACCAAATAACAGTAGAAGTACACCACAGAATATATTTCTGGCATCAGTAATCTTTGGATTATGTGGAGTGTGGGCTGATTGTTAAGTTCAAATGTGCCCATCAGTCTTGATTGCTATTCTGAGGACAAAATACTGTAATATCCTGGAGAAATCAACTTAACTGGAGATAACATTCAGAATGACTTTTGGAAGATAGAGTTCCATTATTTAAACTGAAAGTTCATCATTAGAACTCAGGTGATATTTAAGACTGTCTGCTAGGTTTCAAAAGTCAACACAGAGACATGTATATTCCTTAGAGAATTTATTCAATGATGTATAGTCATTTCTTCACCAACATGTCTATTTTCCTTCCAATTATCCAGCATAACAACAGCGTTAAAACTTCTGACCATAACTAGTATTAAGTAATATGACAAATCAACTCTATGACTGTGTAAGTCAGGAAATCAATGTGATAATATAATATTTCTTATTTTGTAGATGGACTTTGTGTCTTTCTTCAGTTAAACTGATTTACAGAGGCTGTCCAAGGATCTGTACAAGTTAACTGTGTATTTCAGTGCAGAGGGATTTTACCAGGAATGTGTCAACTACCAATCCAGAACAGGAAATTTATTGGCAGAAAAGTCACATCACAAACATACTTGTGTGTTCAGTCCAAGTAATCAAAGTCCTCTGGAATTCCAAACTGCTTATCAATCATTTGGTCCTCAAAACTGAACTTTCCCTTTATCCACGATTTTGTTGAGAAAATATTATCTGAAATAATGAAGACTGAGTATTACAGGTCATTATGACTTGATGCTAACATTGCTGTGCATGTAAACATGTCACCTGCATTTTCTGCTAAATTCAATAGACCCCATTCCCTGGTGATGATATTGTTGAAACTTGTCAGCTGCCATCATTTGTCCTGATTCTAAGCCATGAACAACGAGACACGATTCATCTCATGGACTGCCTCATCTGCCCTTGTCTCTTACTTTAAACCCAGTAAAGGACCTGTCCTCATGGCTCTGTCTCAGCGACACCAAATATGAAACATTCCATCAGAACCTACCTGTCCATCTATTTGCAGCTTCTTTTGCTACAAACGCCTCCTTTTTTTTAGCCTCTAATACCTCTGGATCACAATCTTGAAACCTCTTCAATTCATCATTTAATTCTTTCAATTCCTGCTGTTTAGTTGCGAGTTCTTTAAGGATCCTTTCTCTCTCAGCCTGTCAAGGGAAATGGATGGTGAAATGAGCAAAATAATGTGAAAATCACAGTCTTTTTACTTGGTAATTCAGCCTTGTGAAGTCGACAGCTATCAACGGGAATAGCTCACTGGCATTGGTCCAAAAGCATTTACATTCATACAGAAAATCTCATATGTGTAAGTCGATTAAACACCCATGAGCTCATCAAGTTCATCTACATGTATAGGATGTCAAGAGGGCTTAACACATGGGTGTAGAGACATGGTTCCTGCGGCTTTTTGGTGAGCAAAATTAAGGCCTTTTTAATGCTTTTTAAGGCCAATCCGGGAAAAAATTAAGGCCAAGTTGTCAGGAGTTTTAATGTGGGTTGTGCAATATTAACGCAGGAGAATGTTGTAAAGAACACATAAAGGTAAGCGCTGAGGGCGGGATCCCGATTTTGACGACTGGGCGGTTTTCAACAGGAAGGGGAAACGGTTTAATGAAAATTCAAAACTGAAGCTATATCAAATTTAAGGCCTTTTTAAGGCCACTGAGTGAAAAAATGCTATATTTAAGGCTTTTTAAGGCCTTAATTCAGAAAAACAAAAATTCCTGACTTTTAATGCTTTTTAAGGATCCGCGGGAGCCCTGAGAGAGTCATGAAAAATGTCAGCATATTTACCGTCTCTTCCTTTCCAAC
Organism: Notospermus geniculatus; assembly: GCA_002633025.1. Taxonomy (NCBI): domain Eukaryota; kingdom Metazoa; phylum Nemertea; class Pilidiophora; order Heteronemertea; family Lineidae; genus Notospermus; species Notospermus geniculatus. Next base: position 82,135 of record NMRB01002266.1, read on the forward strand.
TTTTGCTTTTGCTAAAGTTTCCTCTGTTGCTTTCTTTTTTCTTTGAAGATCATCACGACTTTTCTTCAGATCTGTTAATTTGCGTTTTCTCTGAAAGATGAATGCAGCTAACAGTCATATATGTAGAGAGAGTAAACTATGTAAGACATGGAACTACATTGAAACACATTCTGCCACTTGAACTACCAGTAAGAAGAAATATTTGACTTGCATTTTGACTAGCTTTGCTTGGGAACGCCCAAAAATAAACAGACGTCCCAATTTTGTCCGTGTCCACCATGCCATCATCAACAAGACTCATCAAGATATCCTTCACGGACATTGAAGTGATGCCTTTCTCCTTCTGACACATTTTCTCAAGCTCTTTCAGCAGGAAGAAGTCTTTCTGAATGGGAAAAAGAAGTTGAATCAGGTGATATGAGAATTCTTGTTGTTTGGTTAATGATACTTACATAACATGACAGCTAACTTGATGTAACCTTTTTGCCCTCAATGAAGTACCGTATGTATCTAGGCAATATGGTTGAGCCCATGGGAGGGTTTCAAAGGCACTTGGCCCGGTTGGTATCATCTCATTCTGGCTGGAGCACAGCAGAAGGCATGCATTGTAACATTGTAGGCCTAAACCTAGGCCTAAGTCGGAAAGATCTTAGTCAAAAACAGAAGTTCATGATTTCATTTTCAAATTCCAGAATAATCCAGTCAATTTTCTCACCTTCTCGAAGAAGAAGTCCATCATTCTTTTTCTCTTTTCTTCAACACTAAGGCCTTTCCTCTTTGACTGCAATGAATAATGAAAAAATAACTAGGAACATCAAATAGGCGG
>NMRB01002266.1:92608-107711 GCA_002633025.1 Notospermus geniculatus
GATTGGGGGGGGGGGGAGGATCCAGAAGCAGTCAACTCCAGTCTACAATCACCCCTCTTCCTGAGTGAACTTGTCCGCTCAACAATTGGTACCTCTTCCTAATTGGTGCAGCTCAACAGTTGTTACCAGTAAAGCGACAAGTTGACGTTTGTTTTGTGGGGGGGTCCTTGTTTGGCATCTGATGGTCAACAGTTGAATACGTTGCGTTGCGCACAACCCGCATATTTTTCAGCCATCTATTTATGCCATTATCTGACGTTTCCAGGTAGGTTGTAATATCCGCATTCGTTAAATTTCCCAGATTTTTTTGGGCAGGGGGTTGACCTAAATTAGGTCAGAATGTGTGGTTAATTCAAACTTGTCAACTAACATCTTTTCCAGGGCCTGAAAAACGCTGAAAATGCCTCCCAAGACAAGAGGGGCCGAAAGATGTATGAAAGAGATTTGTGATTTCCGAAGGACATGTCGGGCAGTAATACATGATCACGATGATTTGGTGGGTCACTGCCGACTCATCAACATTCAGAGGGGCAAGAAAATTAGAAAAGATGTTCTTGAGGACATGTATACATGTGATCCACCAATTATTTCAAGAACTTCCAGTTTCATATGTGAATGTTGCATAAAAAAGTTTAAAAATTCTCAGACGGGTCAGAAGCGCACCCCTCCTTCTGATTCGGAATCGTCTGCAGATGTTGATGTTGTAAATGTGCATGATGAGGAGGAGGATATTGCTGACCGTGACGGTCCCTCTGAACCAAGTTTACCGGTACTGACAATTGACATGAAAGCCCTAGCTGTTCTGAATCCTGTTATTGAAGCAGATGTCAAAAAGCTTTATAAATCCAATGACAATATTTCTATTGCCAGTTTGATGAATTACAGGCCTTCGACCTGGCTGAAGGAAAGGCCTGTGGAGGTTGTGACACGTGTGTGTGAACTGTTTTCATATACTCCCGACAGTATGTATGCGGATGAAATGAAATCGCTGAAAGTAGCAAAAGTTATTGAACTCATATATTCTGAGCGGAACTCTAGGCTCATCCTGCCACTAAGTTTTAGAGAAACATTGTTGACGTATCATGTTTCAGGGAGCAAAATACTGGTTAATTACCAAGGAACCATATCTGCGGGAGGTTCCTACACTTACCTCCTCAAGTGGTTGGATGGAACTGCTTCAAAACCAGTTGAAGCTCCTTCAGGAGCCATCAGATGCGTGTTTGATAACGAACAGGTCATTGGTAAAAGATACAGTGTAAGTGTGGCATCCAAGACATCAAGTAGCATTATAACCAGCAAAATATACATTGTTCTAGATGCAGAGGAAGAATTACAACAGGATGCTGATCTCAGTCCAGCAGAGTGGCTCTATGGAACACCCAATGAGGAGCAAATGACGGCCATATTGTGTAACATGACCAATGAGCAGTCACAACTATTCAGGGAATCACGAAATGAGTTCCTTGGTCACCGACTCCAGCTAATTGTAAGTGAAAATGAGGATGGAAAGGACATCATTGACAAAATCATTGACTATGAGGAAGAGTGCATGGGGGAGAAGGAGTGTCTAAATTGTGGAGCTGACAATGCCAGTTCTAAGCGAATCTGTACTAACTGCAGACAAGGACCTCTGGTAAAAAAGGACATTGATTTAAATGAACTGTGCAGAGGAAAAGATAAGATCAATCCATATGAAGCCTTGGAACACTGTGTTGCATTGACAAACAGTGAATCATCAAAGATTGTTGTTGGTGAACCTGATCTACGAAACCCATCAAGCTTTGAAAACATTGCAGAAATATTAATAATTGAGGAACATTGGGAAAGAAGCTGGGGTGTCAAGATATGGAGGTGGTCTGCGCCGTTGGATATATATAGAATGTGATGGAGGTATTTACCCCATTGTATGGCAGCTTGTGAAAAATGTTTTCCAGTGTACAACATGCAGTGATTCCTTCTATGGAATCGATGCATTCAACGAACACCTTTGTGCCACAGCTGATGACGACATTGAGCCAGTTCATGAATTCGACTGGATAGTCCCTGTTCCAGGATTGCTGCATCTAGAAATGAACATTGGCAGGTCATTTGTAGAACTGAACTGGGAGGTATTCATGAAAGAAATAGCAAAGGTACTAGGGTTTACAACTCCCAGATCTTTGGAATATGCCAAAAAGGGGTCAGATCACCACAAAATGTGGCGTCTGCTGGAAGTGTCATATGTAGCGTTAACAGATGAGCTTTTGGTTCCTTATGTGGATCACTGCAAGAGTGAATCAAGAAAGCCTACAGTCGATGGCTACTGGGAATGGAGCAATGCGATACAAGATCCAAGATATGTTTATGTTCAGCAGATGGCTTTAAGTTTCTTGCATGGATTGATGCTCCTGCGTGATGGCTCGCGAAAAGGGAATCCTCTGGCCATTGAGACAGCAAAAGCTAAACTGTCACCCATTTTCTTTGGACGTCATCATCCCAACTATCGTCGGATTATTGCAGCCGACAAATTTGTCATGACCATGATGCCTCCACTAGTGCGAGATAAATTTCTTGCATCAATTACTGTGAGCAGGACTGGTGCAATAGGACACTTCCAGGGTGGTGATGCTGCTCTTGAAGAAGTTAACAAAGATGCCAAGTCTTGGAAACCTCCAGGTGTCCCAACTAATGCCCAATGGCTTCGAATCTTCAGAAATCTAGATGAACTGAACAAGGTTTGAAATGACAACATCATTTTATTTCTAGTTTGGCTTTAGTGGCAGGTGCACATACTAACAAGTGTTCAAAGCTGGAACTAATAAATTATCACTAACCAGTGTTATTACTAACCAGTGTTGAAAGTTGGAACTACATGTATCAAATTATTTTAAATGCTTTTCGCAGAAAAATTCTACATCTGCGGGGTCCTGCCTTGGTTGCAACTTAAGGCCCTCACAACGGGCATGCACCCAGTAGTCGCAGGCACTAACTCCACATCCAAGCCATGTGGCTTGTCTGCGGTATCTCTTAGAGAATTCCTCATCTAATCCGCTCTTGTAAATAATGCCACATTTTTTGCATTTGTTCTGCGCTTTTTGAGTGAATTTCTTTGTTGCTGTTTTTTTCCCTGGCATATTCCTTATTGCCCGTCCTGATGCAACTGTAACTGAGGTAGAGGTCATGGCCGAGGCAGAGGCAGATGCCTGTGGTGGGGTTGACATAGTTGGTGTGGACCCAGGCAACCTCTTGGTAGGGGTCTGCTGCTGCTGCTGCTGCTGTTGTCCCGCTGGTTTTGGACGGATTTCCCTGTTACCAATTGTGGCCACCTGCAGCCCAACATGCCGGAACTGCTCCGGTTTTTTGGGCTTCAGCGATTCATGGGAGTAATAACTAGCCTTATGGTTGTATTCATTAACTATTCGAACCGAAACCTGTGCTCCTGTGAGTATGTACAGTTCTTTCGCCTGAAAAATACAAATTTTTATTTCAGATCAGGGCAGCTACTCTTGAGGTTAGTTCCAGCAAGAGTGAAAAGGAAGAAGCGGAGACATCAGTACGTAGGAGCGTCCAATTCTGCGATGTTGCTGCAGTTAGAACTGTATTAAGGAAAGAGAAATATCTCAGCGATCCAAAAAATGATAGCATCCACACGAGTCTCGCAGGTGAAGCATTGACAAATGAACTGTGCAACTTCACGCTCCTTGCCTTTGATTCTATGAAAACCTACATGGAAGGTTTTCTGAAAAAGGAAGATGCAGAGATAGACATTGTGCATGTCACTGAAAAGGAGAAATTAGAAAAGACTGAAATAAAAAATCTGAAAAAGGAGCAAATCAAGAAAAAAATCTACAAGGAGTTGGTGAAATTGGACCCAGAAACCTCCAGGTTGCAGGACGAATACTTTCGGAAGGTAGTGAGCAGCAAGTCACGATCAGAATATATTGCCTTCTATTACCAGATACTATCAGAGCAGTTTACTTTTGAAGGCATGACAAGTGCAGCACAATAAACTTACACTGTATACATGTAGTAATGCCTATGTGAGACCCATGCTGTGACAGTTTACAACTCTGAGATTGTTACCTTTTTTATCAAGCTAATCTTTCTCTTCGTGAATGTCCGCTGCCTCCTCTCTTTGTCATTCACGTAGAGGATCCTGTAAGGCCCGCGGTGATGAGGTCGCTTTCCGGTTTTCTTGTCTGTCAGGTAAAAGAATATTAGTCATAAATGTTGTTCAGCTGAAATTGCCTGTACCGACATAAAAAGCATTTCCAATACATGTTCACAATTCTCTCTGGCGATCTAAAGCTTTTGCAGAGAAAAATAATCCGGAAACAATTTATTGGTCAGGATAACATGAAAATGCATTTATACTGGTACTGGTACTGTTTAGTGTTAATAAATTTTGCATTTTTTTAATTTGCATACATGTAGTAAGCTGCTTACTGTTGGTGTTTACTTCTGTTACTTCTACATCATCGTCAAGATCAATTTCAGGTATACACATCTCTGGCTCTTCATCATTGGCAATTTCATCATGGATGGGATTGGTCTTGATCTCGAAGTCTACGTCATCTAAAATTTCACTTCCAGGCATCGCAAGTTTTGTCTCCATCACAGGGACACCATCACCACTCGGGATGATGTCAACTAACTTAAGACATAGCTCCTCCGTTCCATTGTTAGTCAAGGTACTGGTATTTGTTCCCAGGCATGCCAAGCCAGTGGTAGGATCAACGGCCAAAATGCCTAAATCCTGAGTGGTAATGCAATCTGGGGCTTGGTCTACCATTGGCACCCCAACCATTGCACACAACTTTGCAAGGTCATCACTGGAAAATGAATAAACACCATCAATATAGGCCCTAATAATAATAATAATAATAATAATAATAATAATAATTTAATAATCTCTATCAGCCAGGTAGGCCTAGCTACCCCTTTTACACCTGGGTGGGGTGAAGTAAGTGAGGGGCAAAGTGACTTGCTCAAGGTTACAAGCAAGTGATTTTTTTTTCTTGGTCACAGGAAAAGTCTACGATGATTTGAACAGGAAATATAAATAATCACTAGGCAAAGGCATAGACCACTACTCAAAAGTTGTCAAATTTTATTAAAATTATATATTTTCCTTTAAAAACCCTATAGGCCTAGTCAGTTCTCTAGTTCCAACTTTTGTGTCAACCTTGTGAAACCATTGGTGTAGCCTGCAGCCATGACAACGGTAACCATGGTCACGTGGACTTGCAAGATGGCAGTGCAGCTTTCTTGAGTGACGATGGTGACAATGATTGTGATTGTGTTTTGCACCACAATATATGCCTAAATACTGATAAATTCCGTCAAAACTGCATCATTAATGAAGGTAGGTCACTCTCACCTGCTATATCGTGCGAACTGTACATTAAAATTACCAAAAATAAGGGTAAAAACTTGCCTCATGTCGTCTGCTTGTTGAATTAAAATTCGCGGTATTGCGCAAACACGATGCGCAGTGCGCACAGCCGACGAAAGAAACGTGAACACTTGATCTGGGATGAAACTCCAGATCGGGGGCGAAAATAAAACCTGCATCGGGATGGTACTCCCGAACGGGATCGGAACACTCGATCGGGGATATGGTCTAGACTGTATACGGAAGCACGCAGCCGATGCACGTAGCAAGCACCTGTGGACGAGTGCGTCACTCTCCCATTTTCCCCCAAGTGATCACAATAGGCTTGCTGCGCATGCGCAGGCAAGCCTAAAAAAGGGTCCAAAAAGGGTCCAAATTCGGGATCTTGAAAACTGTTACTCAAAGGGTGTCATCATGGGTATCATTTTGGAGCTCTATGAGAGCAATGTTGAAAAAAAATATTTCCGTCCACCTGCAGCCCCCGTGGAACTTGTCAGAAGGGGTCAAAAGTCGGACTTGTGGCCCTTTTTGACCCCCCTCAAGGGTTGCAGTGTACATTTTGGGGAATGAAACCCATGCCATGTTGTTGTACTCAGTGAGACCTTTAATTTGATACCCATGTTGATATGATTTGAAGACATCAAATTTTTGACCCCTACTGTTAACCCCTTTGGCCCTCTAAAAAGGGCGGCCATCTTGGAAATGTGCAGGTTTTGTCTTGTGGTAACAAGCTGAATGTGTTCAGCATGTCCATCTTCATATAAAACAGGAGGAAATGTTTAGTTACCAGAACTACGCTACGAAAGTGAAAAATAAATGGGCATGTCTCACGGCCTAATAAGATCTAACTCCGATATAGTGAACAATTAATGTGATAAAAAGCATCCAACTTACATTTCCAACTATATTAACAATGTCTGGCACACCCGTTTCACCCCCAATCTCAAGCTGGGCACAGCATTCAGACAGCTGTCGAATGAGCAGAGTCAGTTCATGGTAGATGCGAGGTAACCCCTGTCGTATATCACTCTCTGGGAGATGATTGATGAATGTCTGTATGGCCCGCACAGCACCACGGTGAGCAGCAGCTAAACGATTCACTGTCTGTGTCTGAAAGGAGGGAAGATCATCTGGTGTCTAACATGTCTTTTTTGGACATGGAAAACTGCAATTTTTACATGTAGTACCAGTAGATTAAAACTCCTGTCAAACAGTGAGCATGTGGTAAGAACACTCCAGTAGTACGAACATTCCAGAAAGACCTTTGATTTCCATCTGAATGTTCGATACTATTTGTGCACCAGTAGTAATATTCAAAAGCTACTCACCTTCTTTGAGCCTCCAGATTTCCCTGGCTCAAGTTTTGACAGTTCTTCTTGGATTTCCCTAACCTGTTGCTGTAGAACATACAGCATGCGGGCAGAACGAGATGCTCTCTCATCATTTCGGACCTTCCTCTTCTCCTTTTCTTCGGGCAATTCAGGATCTTTGTTGATTTCCGTAGTTGGGGAACCTATAAAAAAGCCAAATGGTCAAAATGGGATTTAGGGAAATGATATGAATCAATTTGCATCAATTATATCACACATTCATCTGCTGAATGTTGCTCAGGTTTTTCAAATGTACTTAACTCATCAAGAGGATACTATTCCCTGGTAAAATAAGACAACAATTCTGCTACCAAAAAAGTACCAATAAATGGATGATTGCAATATATTTTTGCCGATTACCCACCAGTTCTAGCACTCTCTTCCATCTGCTTGATCTGTTTGATGTAGTTCCCAAGTTCTTGGCGCAAACGCTTGATTTCTCTGGCATTCCTCTCATCTTGTGTTAGAGGAGCTGCGACAGGGTAGTCATCGGTGTCCCGGGTAGGAGGAGATTCGGAACGATCTGGAATGTAGATTATACAATTCATGCTGTAGTCATCGCATAAAGAAAATACGTGAACTTCCATTGACACGCCAGGCCAAAGACACTTACCAGGTACAGGTAAGAACAAATCTTTGGATTTAAGCACAACACCACCAGATGGAAGGAATATTGGTTTCTTTTGCCTTGGCTTCTTGTCCTTACGACGGTTGTCTGTCTGAACTTCCTTGGATTGTGGATGCTGATTTCTCTCAACTTCCTTGAGGCGGCTGCGGATATCATTTGGTTTGGACTTTGATTTTCCTTTTGAAACTTTACTTCGAGGAGTTTTCTTTTTCCCTTTTTCTGATTTCTTCAGTTCTTCTTCCATCTCCTGCAGTTCATCCTCAATTTTCTTCTTCCTGAGATCTCTGCGTGCAAGTTGTACTGCAAGTGACAACTTGTCTTCTGATACTGCACTGAACTGGAATGACGGGGCTGCATGCTCAACAAAATTTGGTCTCTTCCTCTCTGAACTTCCACCAAGTCTTTCCAGGACGATTGCTTCTGGTTTTTTGTATCTCACAGCCAAATGGGACCTCGATGGAGGAACACCTAAATTGAACTGCAACTGATTCTGGATGTATGGAGCAGAACCACCGAGATGGCTGATGGTTGCCATTTTTTATTTCTGTATTCAAATATGCAGCTGGTCTTTTTATTTAGGGCAGCAAAGTTTCTGATGCCATGTCTGGTGAATGCGAAAACCTGCAACTAAAACAAATGGTTTTATTCTTCATCATTTTGGTAGGCCCCCTATTTTGAAAAGGGCCTAGTGGTGTGATTCACCACGTGATGGATTTGCCATCCAGTACAGTGACTCCGTGAGAGTGATTCGCTGATGAATTCAGAATTGAATGGATTCAATTTACGACAACTAAGTGACAAGTCCACGATGAGATTTTGAGTTGAGAAGGGGTGAATTTATCAATTACGGTACGGAGTCCTTTGAGTCTTCACAGGTCAATTGCCCACAATGGCAGTGGTTCAGCATGGCTGGCTGGCTGGCATGCACCAAACATAGGCATAGGATAGGCCTACATGTAGGCCTATGTGTGTGCAGTGCATCACGTGCATGCCGTGTGCATGGACATGGTGTGTGTGTCAGCAGCGCAGGCAGAGCAGAGAGTGATGGCAACAATCCACGATCGTAGTGACCTCAACATTTAATTACCAGTAAATTTACTATGGAATCACCGATTAGTGTGACCGATTGGACAATAGGCCTACTGGAGGTGTGTTTGAGATTTTGGGCCGAGAAATTCGGAGTGCATTCTTCAGTTTGAAGATTCCGCCATCTTGTTAAACTGCCATCTATTGGATTAGTTTGTTCACTCTTCAACGCGTGGACATGGAGGAGGTAAAATACGACTCCAGGTAAACATTCCACAATTTCTGTGTTTTTCCTGGTAATTTTGCTATTTTTATCCCATTTTGACAGCCATATCATCGCGAAAGTTGAAAGATATGATCACATGAATTTGCATTCAACTCAAAATAGGAGTGACTATTGATTTTTTCTTTGCATTTTTCTCAAGAGCGACATTTCGGATGTCTCACTTCTTCAGTTTTCTATGGCAACAACTCATTTGCATAATTGACAAGGCCTACACTACGTGCACTACACTACACATGCTACACTAGTCATTATACATCATGACATTGACATACACTGTCTGTCTACAGACAGGTTCATGATGTTTGATATGGAATGTCTGAAGAGAGTCACTGACAACTGATAGATAGGTTTTGAAGAGAAGAGATACAAAGCCTGCTGGGGGTTCCACGTCGTCGACCCCCCCGTCGTCGCGTCGTCGTAGGCTGCCTATAATAGACAGTAGGCTATTGTTTGACATGACATCAACACTCTGTCCCTGACTACCTTAGCTTATAGGCCTAGGCTAGGCCTATTAAACGTTAGTGACTGCATATGTTTTCGTGTTGACTGACTGAGTGACTGAGAATTTGAGAATTTTGAGTGAACATGAGAAGTGAGCATGCTGAGTAGTATAGTAGGCCTCGGCCTAGGCCTAGAGATAGAGAGAGAGTATCTCAGATAGAGAGTAGAAAGAAAGTCGGAGTGCGACACTACACTTACGGGTACTTGATCACTCACTGTCCTCAGCTGATGAGTGATGGCATAAATAATGACACTGCTGCAGCTGGGGTTCAGAACATCAAGACGACACTTCAATGACTTGGCAGTCTACATGTATGCCTAGCCTAGGACAACATGATGGTGGCCATCTAACAGGCCTAGGTAGGCCTATGTCAATCAGTCAGTTCCCCTAAAGTTTTAGTTCCATTTTTAGCATCTGGGGCCATATGCATAAAACTACTTAAGTATGAAAATCCCAAGGGATTCCCTCAAACCACCACTAAAGTGGAAATCTTAACTTAAGGGAGATGCAGAAAGCTACTTTGGAATAGTGAAAGCCTCAAAATCACCCTTAACTCTAAGTGTGGTAACAGTTCCCTTAACTGACTCCTTAACTTCACAGTTGTGGCAGGCACAGGTTGGAATATGCTATCCATGCTGTTTTTTGATGCATGCTAGCCAAATAGGCCGGGGAAATAATTATGTGGTAGGCTAGGGTGGGATAACATTGAACTGTGCCNGCAGCATGTACATGTATTGTAACAGGTGAAGAAACTAATTTCTCCAAGGCTGTCCTGCATTGGATATTGAAGTCATATGGTGTTTCTACATAATTTCTTTCCAATTGGTGCTCAATTGAACTTCCGGTTATGGCATCAGAGGTGATAGTCAGACAAGGCCATGTCCCAGATGCAGTGGCTGACATGAATGCTCAGCTCCCACCACTACCCAATCAGCTTCCACAATGGTCAAGGGTCAGCAAGTTGGACAAATCTCGCTACCCTAAACCCTTCCTGAAAGATAGACTGAATCCACTGCCACCAACACATGATGGCGTGAAGTTTGGTGACACTGTAGAAATTGAACTCGATGATAATTTAACAGAGGATAATCCAGTGGAAGTGGACCCATCACAAAGAATACAGCATTTAGAAAAGAGCATCCACTTTTTGAGGCAGCAACATTATGAAATTCTTTCTAGTCTTCATGAGGAAATAGAGGCATTGAAAAAGGAAAATAAAGGTTTGTATCCAAAAGAAATCTTCTAATATCCACTAAAAATATAAGTAACATACAGAGCATACAGACCTAATTATTATTACTGACGTGACTGATGGTATCTGATGCTTTTCATTGTTTGGATGACAAACCACCAGATTCAGTTACTGAATCCCAAACTCTATTTAAACAATTGTAATTGTAGCATGGCTTCCCAATTCAGTAACTTGTCTTCGTGACCAGTCCATAATGTTTGTCACATTCAGACATTTGCTACATGTATCATCTTATTTCTACTGCTTATCATTTCCAGAACTTCAGTTCAAGTTAATTATGAAACAAAATGGTGGCCCTACTCCTCCCCAGTCTGCGAACAGTAACAAAGCTTTCAGGAAAAGATTGGAACGAAGTAAAGAAAGAGGCAAGTGTATTTCTGTACTTTCCACTATGGAAGTGCCTTGATGGATGCATCAGGCAGAGTAGTTAGAATTTCATCCAGGTCATTTGCTATTTTCTGTGCGCATGTTAAGACTTCCTCTCTTTGTATGTTTTGTAGAAAAGTCTGCCAGTTCGCTTGAGTCCTCGAGAACAGTAGGGAGTGCGAAAGGGAGAAAGGCAGACTCAGGTAAGATTAGGATCATTTTACACAGATTATTGTAGAAGGAGATTCAGCACTACACTCTCTCACTCTGACTCTGCATTGTACCAAGACCCCAGGGCTGAGGACAACAGTGTCCCAAGGCCACCACATCACTAACTGCGCCATACGGATAGTCCGACTAGCATCATGGAATCACCTTTCACTAGTATAGTATCATCCCTGATTGGGCCCATTTCTGTTGTAGTAAATAGTAGGATATTGAAGTATATTGTAGCCAACGACGACCCCTGAATCACCAATTTGATTGATACAGTGGTGTTTTGTTGTAGAGTTTTCAGCCTTTGGTACAGATTTTACATCAAACAGTTCGGAACTCTCAGAATTGAGACTTGTTCAATCAAATTCCAAGACCACTGAACTGTCCAGTCAGGAGTTGCACAGGAATGGTTAGTCTCCTACAATGTGTATTAAACACATGCAATAGTCCTAAAGAAGTATGAAGCTCACTCAACCTGCATACTCATATAACATCTGATCATCTAAATCAGTAGTTTCCTTAGAGGAAGTGAATAAACTTTATAATGTAGCTTGGCTTAACGAACTATCCCCTCATCCATTCCTTGTATTGGCCTTTGTGCTGTGTTTAAGACCAAGTGTAGATAATGCAGAAATAACTTGTGTGGGATCATAAATCTTCATCCAAATTCTGCTCAAGCTTTTTCCATCAAAATGTCTCAAAACTTGTACTTGGCCGACTTATCACTTGTTTTTTAAGACTAAGAGCCCATGGTGTCTCGACTTGTTGAAGTTCAATTTGTGGCATGCTCACTGGGCCAGAAACCACGCTTTTGGACTGTACCGGGTACATGTTGCATTGTACAATTAATCAATGCTAACCATGTAATCAATTACATCAAGAATTTATTATATTCTTGATTACATGTATTGGATGAATAATTCATGAGATGACTGGAATGTAGATCACTTATAATCAAATTCGCAGTCATTTGACGTCATGCTAATTGTTAATGTATGTTCATTTTGTACATCAGCAGTAGTTTAGTTTGGATACCAGAGAGCTCTTGTTTCCTTCTGCATTACAAATCACATAATATTCTGTAGCAATCTAACTAATATATACTTCGTGCTTTCAATGTATGGCAATATCTCATTGACAGGAAAGTGTCATAGGATATGTGTCAAAAATGTGCCGAGTACACATGTACATATTCATCATGATTATCCAGAAAGGTCAGATCTGCCTGGGGAGATGTGAATTCAAATAGTCATTATCGCATGCTCAAGCATTGCCATGGGATACACAGTCTGTGTACTCGGTATGGTCGTGTGCAGTGGTTAGCTCATGTCAGCTAAGTTGTAAAAATAGATTGTAATACATGGCTCTGTCTGAGCTAGCTCTAGCAGAGATATGAAAAGGGGCTGGAAGGTGAAAAATCAAAAAGTCCAGTTCTGCGCCCGTAAGTCATACAGACTTCAAACTTGCAGGGATGACACATCATAGGGTGGAGACATCACTTTTGGGTAACATGGAATAATTGCATGGTTATGACCTAATTAAATTAAACAATGGATTTTTCAGCTGCAGAAAAATCTGTGAAAATGATGTTATATTTTGGCAAGAACGGTTAGGCAGTTTAAGCAGGGGCTTATCTTTGGATTAAAACCCTAAAATAAAAAAAAATATTTTTTGTTTTTATGAAAAAAGGGCTTTGAAGAAGACACCACTTTGGGTGTAAACCATGGATAGAAGACCCAAATATTCTTGCCATAATCAACACACCATAACACTGACATAACACTTCACAGAATGTGGGTCAGGCCTAGGAAAAGGGACAGGTCCATTCAATTGTTGTTAGTCAAAGTCAATTTTTATCATGAGTGGCCTGTGACCAGAGGTGTTGGCAATCAGGGCTGTTGTCACCTTTTCATTCATTCATTCACTGGCCTCGTCTCACCGAGTCTGAAAGGAAATGACTGGCAAAGATTATGCAACCCACCCCCATGGATGGTCAATAAAGCCCTATTCCCTAACTATTGAACTCGTCATCATAAGGTCAAGTCAGAAATGGATAAGCCTGGTATGCCTGGGTCACTGGAGTGTTTTTCTATTCATTTTTGTTATGGACATTCCAACCATTACTCATATCCCCTCTTACAGGCGCAGAACTGGACTTTTTGATTTTTCACCTTCCAGCCCCTTTAATAAAGATCGAGATCTTTCCCAACATGAAATCAAAAGATCATTATGAAAAAATGTTTTGATAACTCCTTTCACTTGGTGCATCATGGTTATTGAGTTATTGCAATCATTTAAAACTGTATGAATAATTGGATTTTTGAGAGCTCGCTCACAGTTGAGGTATGTTTTATCAACCTCACAGTCTCATAGCCAAGAGCTCTTTGATTTATGTGTCTGGTAGAATCAACCATAATGATTATCAAAACACCTTAGTGTTGGCATTCACTGATTCTGTGCGCTGGTTGATTTTCAATGCTGAGTAATCATTTCTTTATGAGTTTTATTCATGCAGTATAGCGTATTCTTGTTACTCTCTTGCTTAAAGCATTTCGGGGGGACACGATCATTATTGAGTTTGTGGGATAATGAATCTTTGTGAGAATAAACTGACCCATTGCCAGAGGTGATGTGAATGATATGTTTGCCCCGCTGAGTTTGAAGAAACAAGTGTAATTTGACAAAGGAATGAATGTGTTCATGTTCTATTTGGATGATTGGCATTAGAAGTGTGATAAAAGGCGAGACTAACAGATGCCTGAAATTTACAAAAAAAGCTGTTAGATTGGACCTGTAATGACATGCTCTTTTGCCTTTATTGGCGAAATATTAGTATGTGAAGATTTACTTGAATGCTTCCTGGCTATTTGAAGTAGTTGGTGTGAATATCTACTATGAATATGTAAAAAACTGTACAGAAACATGGGCTTTGTTTGCCAAATGAAGCATCACTAAATGCTAGCTTTTCTTTATACTTCACATATTCTGATTTTTCATTTGTTCTTTTTGCAGAAAAAGACCAACCAAAATTGCATGTGCTGCAGGAAAAAATCAAGGAAATGAAAATTCAACTGCAAGAAGCCAGGAATAAAAATGCATACCTCACACAGTGTTTAGAGGAAGAGCAGAAGAAAACTTCTAAGAAGTATGTTAGGTGCAGTGTCAGAATGGCATAGTGCAAATTGTAGCACCTGTCTGTCTGTAGTTGTAGGTTCAATTCCTGACTGGACACATTCTTCATGTGTAAGTGTGGTAATTCACCTTGACAATGACAACTTCTTGTCCCAAAGCATCACATACCGGTATGTTTTGAATTCTTTACAGAAAATTAGGCTCAGGATCTACTGCGTCAGCCGATGTGGAAGAAGTTGATTTGTCAACACATCCTATCACAGTGACCAATCAGGTGACAGGAAAAAGACAACCGTCTGCATCTGATTATGAAGCCATAATACGACAACTGCAGGGGCTCAATGAAAAACAGTCAAACGAGGTAACAAAAACTTTTACAAATAGCTATAATACTAAATCCACGGGGGTCCTTAAAGGGGCGGCTGCCTATCCCTATGCTACATTATTGGCACCTTTTATTATTGAGGTCATGGGTTTGATCCACGGTCTTTTTGTAAGCAATGCATCAAGGGTTCACATTTTAATTCTTTTCCAGCTAAGTCGACTGAAGTCCGATCTCAGGGATGTGCTGTATTCTCAAAAATGGACGCCAGATGCGTATCTTATCGCGAAAGCGTACGTTGCTGAAGAGGAGGAAAATGAAACAAAACAGGGAAAACTTCCAAAGATACAGCTGAAAAATCCACCAAGAAAACTGTAAGTACTCTTGTGCCTTTGTAGTTATAAATCGAGGAGCCTGATAGCCTAGTGGTTATCACGTCCGCTTAGCAAGCGGCAGGTCCCGGGTTCGAATCCATCCCGGGCCATATGGGATTTCATTCCCGGCTCTTCACGTCCGTCGCATGGGACAGTAAGCCGTGGTGCCTTGTACCTTGTGTCTTTGCGATGGCCTCCTCCGTACTTACCAGGGCCAATAATGCTATAGCGTCGGCCCTGACGGAAAAATGAAAA
>NMRB01002267.1:0-15354 GCA_002633025.1 Notospermus geniculatus
AAAAAGTTTTTGAAAGAACAATAAAACCTTTTGAAAATTTGAGTTGAATATTTTTTACCAAAGTGTATGTAAACTTCTGACCCCAACTGTATGAAGTCACCATCTACTCGTCGTCGAGATCAACGTCGCATGCAGGCCTACCTACACAAAATAAATAGCAGGGAGGTTTCCTTCGAAAAGACAGAGGAGGATGACAAGAACTCTTCCGCTCAGGATGCTGTTATCCTAGCAGCTTTCCAGCCACGCCCAGAGAGTAAGGGTGTCCGAACACAAACGGATGGACAATTAGTGAGTAAAACTGTGTCAGTCGCTCTCCAGTGCGGGCCAGAGTCCAGTTCGAAGGAAACACAGTTTTCCCAAGAGACAATGTCATCAGCAGTACAGTGTAGTCAGAAAACTGTGTCCAGGTCTGTACAGTATACATCAAACAATGTGTCGGTTGCAGTACAGTGCAGTTCAGAACTCCCTTCTTCAACATCTGTTAGTGTTCAGTGCAGCAAACCTTTAGAAAAGGAGGACAAAAATCTGATTTCTCAAGAAGGCCGGAGTAACAGAGATGAATTCGCCACAGAATATGGGTATTTACAACCATCTCCATGACCAGACCATGGATAACGATAAACGTTTTCATCAGACCAGCGGACATCCAATGCGTATGCTTCCTAAGTTCCCAATGTACAGGATCCCAAACTTCAATTTCCGAAACAATCACATAGTTGCAGTAGATATAAGAACTGTAAATGGTTATTCTAGTTGGACACTTTTCGAAACTGATCATTCCACAATTTCCGAGTGCCTTGCATCGTACTGTGGAAATACTCCGGCAGTGGAACAGCTTGATGACAGGATCAATGAAAATGATATTTTCGTGTACTTCGATCACCCAAGACTGAAACGAACATTCCACCTCACACCAAACACGGTACTCAACAAATTGCCTAAAAATGGACCCGACGTGCTGCATGAACAGGGATATTATTGTGATCAAATATCATTGATACTGGACTTTGCAAAGGCCAACGCTTTGATGTTACAGTAGAAATTTGCAGGAGCAAATCATTTACAGCCGAGGGGGTATTATAATGGTTGCCATTTGGGCTCGTACTTGCTTGGACGTGTTCCTGGTTCCTCACACCACCGAGTTCAGGGGTAATTCTTTACAGAGACATCCGGTCCGAATCGCTTCCATCTATTTTGAAAAGTTTGTATTTCTGTATCCAAGTTGTAATTTGACGGAGCAAATTATTTTGAAACAAGGGGAGTATTTTATGGTGGTAATTTTAATGATACACGTCACTGCATCTGTAAAACAATTATGTATAATTGGTTCCTTAATTATTGACAATTAGCTTGAGCTAACAACATGTTCCTAGGCATGTTTATAAGGCTTTTGTAATGTTTTGTATTTGTGTCTCCAAGCAACTTATGTTTTAGCAACCAGCTTTCCTGGTGAATCTAAACACAGTGTTTGGGTATTCAGGTTCTGGACACCAGCCTGTGAAGATACCAGATTTGGGACTCCAATCTGTGACTTGTGACTTGACCAGCCTGTATTGTGAAGTGTTACTGTGGAGAACTTTATTTTACTTGGAATACAATTTAAAACGATATTTTGTGTCATCAATTTATAGAGCTAGTTTCCCCACGATTTCACCCCATATTACCACCCCCGGCTCTCCGCACTGAATACTTATGCGCCTTCTGATTGGTTGGAATCTGCCTCCTCCACGACGAGTATCCAACCTCGACAGCAGGGCTTCACAACACGTATACAGTCAATACATGTGTATAGACGGGAGCAGTTCTTGACACGAGGTTATCCAACCTCGACAGCAGGGCTTCACAACACGTATACAGTCAATACATGTGTATAGACGGGAGCAGTTCTTGACACGAGGTAAGTGGGAATCCCGTTGGAGATGCGAATGCACACAATGCGACCATGGCAACCACACGCATCATCGACAAGCATGCAGCGTGACAAGATGACTGACATGACAGAAAAGCAAATAACAGCCCATAAGTTATCTTTAGAGGGTCACAGCGTTCTGATTACTGGGCAGTGTGGCACAGGAAAGTCATACATAATAAGGTTAATAGGTTGTTTACAAAAATCTTGAATCAGTCGATGCTTCTGATCGACTTACTTTTGCCCGAGAAAATTTTATTAAGATTCTCAGGCCAGGGCATGCAGGCAGTGACAGTGCATGTTATGCATGCATACGCGTGATGAGGCCATACTGCTGATGCGTGATGGTTGACATTTGAGTAAATTTACAACATGACAAAGCTTAACCTATCTTTTAGGTCTACACACGAATTTTTTTTGACTTCGAGGGGTTGAGGGGAAATGCACGCCTAGCACATATTGGTTCAGCCCTCCTGCCACTGTTGCTTTTTTTGGAAACAGTAGTTTGTCCTAGAATGAAATGGTCCATGGACCATGTGCTCACTCGTTTGGACATAACAGTGTAATGACAGAGAGAGGTGTCAGTTATGAGCCATCTGGGTCAGGTCATTCCCAAGTTGCAGGACTTCAATGATTGTTTGGTTATGTCAATGGTGGCCATATTGGATGTTCGATCGGGCCAAAACTTCACATGCACATAAAGGTCATATAGAGGGAGCCACATAGCACATTTGAGCGGTCTGGGTTAAGTCGTTCCTGAGTTATAGCACATTTCATGATTTTCGGGTTACGCCACCTGGCGGCCATATTGGAAGTTTAATCAGGCCGAAATTTGACGTGCTTGTAAAGGTTACCCAGAGAGAGGTAAATATCAAGTTTGAGCACTCTGGGTCAAGCCGTTCCTGAGTTATAGCACTTGGATGATTTTCAGGTTACGCCACCTGGCGGCCATATTGGATGTCCGATCAAACCGAAACACCGAAACTCGGTAGTTTTGAAGGTACCCCGTTTATACACGTTTATGCAAGATATGAAGATGCTGGGCGAAATAATGAAGAACTGTGGCAGGTTCGTTACTTTTGTCGAACTTTGACCTCTGTGACCTTGAAAAGTAGGTCAAATCAAAAACCCGCTATATATGTTATGTATCCTAATTAGATACACCTATGATAAAAATTTGGTGACGATCCAGTCATTAGTTCAGGAGTTATTGCACTTTTTGTGTTTTTGGTTTTGGCCACCTAAAGGCAAAGCCAAGAATCGAATCGGACCGAAACTTGGTGTCATAGGTCATCTGACCTAGGGGTATATATGTACTAAGTTTCAGATCAATAGCTCTAGCGGTTACGAAACGTGCCCTGCTAACGGACGACGACGGACGACGGACAAAAGCGACACAGCTCACGAGTGAGCTAATAATCGAGTTCACTGATGGGCCATACTGTGATAGAGTTGGATTTGTAGCCATTGCATTACATAGTCCTCTCTGTTGACAGAAGAAATTTTCAACAATTCCTGAGTTGACACAGCCAGGATTAATGGATATTCCATCCCTTGTCACTCGTTCAGTTAGTTGCAGAAATCCCAGCAGAGATGAATTGAGATCTTCTCTTGTTTGTTCTGTCAGGAGGCACGACTTCTTGGTTTTTTGTTCCCATTTATTGAAAAAGTGGAGAACAGATCTTTGATTTGCTGTATCCTGGTGTCATCCATTGAGCACAGTGGTCTGTTTTGATCATTGAATATTGATACCAACACACTTGTCTTCTCTAAGAGAGCAATTGTTTGCTTTAAATGTTCAGTATCATTTAGATGTTGTGCATATACTCTCATTAGATACAACATGTCTGTGTCTAACACTTCCAGGGCGAGGTGATTCCTCATTTTTGAAGCTGGTGTCAGATGGACACGTTCAGCAGTTAACTTTCTGTCCTAATGCCATTTGACTTGTTGAAATCATAAGCCTTCACCCAATGATCCCAAAGAACTGGGGTTCCTGAAATTGACAGTTTCTTTGATGACAGACCATTTCTTACTTTCTTCAGTGTGTGTTTGATGTCCTGAATGAATGTTATTGGATGCACTGGATCGTAGATATTACTTACTGTAAATCCGTCTGTTCTTGGATCACCTACAAAATGCATTTTGATGAACAGTCTGTTGGTAGATGCACCATCCACACTGCAGTAGTCAATACCAAACCCATACTGTCCCAACAGCATCCCAAAACAGAATGTGTAATTCATAAGAAGCAGAAGTTGCTGTGGGGAAAAAAGCTACAGGCCAGCGGAATCCAGTAAATCCAAGATAAATGAATTGTAAAACTTCACTTGCTAACGTGCATTGCTTTTTCCTTGCTCGAATTGTCCGTATGTCATTACACAGATCTCCGAGATCACATGCTCCGAGAATAGTCCAAGTGTCATCCTTTTTGGCAACAAGAAGGTCATCCTGAATACTCATTTCATCCAAAATTAGTCCTCCTCTCATACCTGCAATAGTTGAAAAAATGATAGTTTTAAATATTAGTTCTTTATTCTTTTTTATTCTTTCTTTAAATCGTTAGTCTTTCAAAGTAGGAAATTGCTGAATGGATTAAAAATTATTGTGCATAAAACATAAACTTAAACTTTCCTAAAGAAATCAAAATTAACAAACACAATCATTAGTACCGGTACACACATACCTGCAGTTTGAGAGGTTTCTTCTGCTGGCTTCTTTAACCATCCATTCAAGGTTCATTGGATTGAAACCTGGTTGCTGTTTCACCGAGTTTTTGTAATACCGCAAAGTACGTCCTGTTGGTAGCACAAAGAATCCAGCATCCTTCAGATCCTGGTAGGCCTGTGGAGATCGACCCCATAGGGAAAGACAAAGGCTAATGACTCCTGGGTCCCACCGACGGTAACGAGGATCCTTATCCTTGCGTGAATTCTTCACTTGACTTTCAAGAATGGTACGGAAATTTTCTGGGCAGTTTGGCAAAATTCGATTAATAATCTCAATTAAATCCTCATGAGTTTCTTCACTAACAGTAACAGAGGGATCGTCGTCATTTTCATCATCATCATTGTAACCACTTTTCTTACAAATCTGGGCCGTTTCCACATCACCACCATTATCATGATTATTATAGTTCTCCTTATTTGCTTTACTTTTAACGTAATTCAGAGATGATTTGCATCTGAGACAAAGTTCACCATAACTGGTCCATGGCATCACAAACTGACATTTTAGTCCCTTCACTCTTTTTGAGGCACTGTCTCCATTTGTGACTGAACTCCAACTTTCGGTTACAAGTGTATTTCCACAGTACATTTCTTCCCATTCTCTGCCTTTGCACAGTACTAGACATGTAATCTCATGAAGAAGTCCATCAAAATTGTTTTGGTTAAGTATGAATGTTTCACTCATGCCTATTCGCTTCATATTCACTTCATGTCCTTTTTAGAAAAAAATCATTTTTGAATCTTCAATCTTGAGAGTCACAGTCAGCGGTTCCCCATCCACAACATGGACAGTTGACACAACAATGACCAAAGGATTTTGTCCACCTTTCTTAACATCACAGTAAGGAGGTAAAGAACTTCCCCAGGTTGAATTACATCTTCAATATTCTTGCATTGTATTCCATACAAAAATGATTTGTGATCTCTGGATACTGATGGATACAGCCTCGATAACCTTGCAGAAAAGCACTCTTTGTTTGCTGGCAGGGGTATACTGTTCTCCGAGCAGTTACTTATGTATGCATCATACAAAGATTGAAACTTGGTCTTGATCCCTGGCTCCACAATCTTGACGTTGTACATCAACCTGAAAGAAAATTGTAAAATATTAGGAGGGGTTTGTCCAATTGAATGTCTTATGCCATGTTAAAGTGAGTTTTTATTCAAAACCTATTAATTTTTTTTTCAGAAAAATTGCCAAGGATCTGCGTAAAAAAAGACAAAAAGGTGGCTGTAACATCGTTAACTGGAATGTCGAGTATGCTCCTTGAAGATATAGGAGCCACAACTTTGCATCACTGGTCAGGAGTGCAGGATGGAAGATATGATGACAATGGATTGATCACAAAAATTGAGCATGATTTGAAGTGGGAAGGTTGCAAGGAACGTATTCAGCAAACAGATGTCCTTATTATTGACGAGATATCTATGATTTCAAAGAAGGTGTTTGATCAAGTGGAGTTCGTCTGCAGGAAAGTATGTGGCAAAAATGAATTGTTTGGGGGGATTCAGCTGATAGGCAGTGGAGATTTCTTTGAGTTACCACCCGTGCCTTCACGACAATATGGTGACTTAGGAGAATACTCATTTTCGTCACAAAAGTTTGATAAGTGCTTTCCACACCACGTCAATTTAGATAAAGTTGTGCGTCAAAAGGACTCACGGTTGGCAAAAGCTGTGAATGAAGTCTGCTGCGGGACACCCAAACCCGACACCATTGAGTTAATTGAAGACATTGCAGAGGCCAATTGAATGTCCCAATCCTCTTGTTGTGCGTAGCACTAATTTGGATGTGCTCTATTATAATATGGATGGACTGGACAAAAGTCCCGGAGAGGAGAAAATCTACAGAAGTGTTGATACTGGGGAAGTGAAGTATTTGAAGAAATGTGTTGCCCCAAAGCTTTGACTCTCAAGTGTGGAAGTCCAGTGATTTTGATTAAAACTATCCACAAAGGGTTGCCCAATGCTTTGAGTGGAACTGTTGTGAATGTGGATGGAGATCCAACAATAAACTTTGCCGGACGCTTGCACAAAATTGAAACATCAAATTTTAGTTCTTTTGATCCCATTACTAACACAATCAGGGCAACCAGAAGACAATATCCATTGAAACTGGCATTTGCAATAACAGTCCATCGAGCGCAAGGAAAAACAATCCCCAATATAGTAATAGATT
The DNA here is from genome assembly GCA_002633025.1 of Notospermus geniculatus. NCBI lineage: Eukaryota > Metazoa > Nemertea > Pilidiophora > Heteronemertea > Lineidae > Notospermus > Notospermus geniculatus. The sequence goes on from NMRB01002267.1 coordinate 6,818, forward strand.
GCCATGATTTTTTTCAAGCTGGGCAAATGGGGGTTGCATTAGGCCGTGCAACCACTCTTTCAGAAATTGAGATACGCAATTTGAATATTGAGGGGGCAACATTAAAACATCCCAAGGAAGTCTATGATTTCTACATGAAAGCTAAGGACACCATTGACACGCCAGCACCTGAGGACAAGTCTTGCTGCCAGAAACATGTGGACAGTGAAGAAGAAGGGCATGAAGGTTAGTCAAATCTAAATTTTTAATCCCTCACTCATGACATATGATTTATGAATGCATTGATTCCAATGGGGAATGATTAACAGCTCTTTTAACTCCTGGGCAAATCATCGACCCCACAGAGGTATAGAATGCCTCCCTGAATGATGCTTTTTTTAGTCCTGGAATTTTTTTCTCTTTTGTCAGCTCATGGGAAGAAAGAAATGAAAGAGGCCTGCAAAATGCCAATGCAGTGCAACACCAATGAGGAGAATATCCAAGAAGAAGAAGACACATTAGGGCAATTCTCCGGTAACGGAATTACAAATCAGAGCGAAATTTAGTCATATTTTTTGCCCCCACCCTTATCTGGGAAATACGACAGATACGAATTCAGTCATATCCTGCGCATATCGCCCCAAAATATTTTTGAACAGGTTCAAACCCAGTCTACAATTCAAGCTTGAGGAGCAGTGTTGCCCACTTTTGTCGGTAACGGAATTAATCAGAGAGGCAGTGCAAAAGCAGTCACCAACTTTAAAAAAATTCTTACACAATACCAGCAGAACGTATGGTTACAATAACAGTATGATAATACAGCTTAGATTGTCAGTTCTTAGTTCAGATATTAACCGTCGCCAAATCTTTCTACATGTTCTACATGTGAGAGAAATTAACATTTCTAAAAACAGTGTGTGGTAACGGAATTACAAAAAAAATTACTTCGGAAAAGAAGGCTTCAAAGTCACATTCATCCCAACTGTATTATGTTGTGCTTGTCCATTGTTCCTCAATCAGGTCTTGTAGATGTGAAATCAACCAAAACAACATGGTTTTCATGGATGTAATCTGACCTACGGGGGGCTAAAGAAGGGTACCAAAACAAGGTCATGTCAGGACATTCTGTGCAAAAAACATGAATTTTAATTTTCATAAATTTATCTTGCGTTGTAACTGAAAATACTTCACATTATAATTTCCAGCAGTGTTGCCTGAATCTCCTAGATTTTTTGCTGATCTGAACGAGTTGTAATATCAAAGATGAAAATAAAAATTTGATTTTGTAATATCCATTCTCTACTGGAGAATTGCCCATTAATAGAAGCTTTCCCCTGGAATTTAGAGGAGTTCATTCAGCAGGTTACACCAACTCCTTCAGAAGGATGTCAACAGCAGCCACAACAGGAAGAACTCAAGTTATTATATGATAATTTGATCAACAACAGATCCGCGAAAACTCCGTATTTTATTTCTTCCGCTATAATCTATATAATGGAACGAAGGTGAGGTGGGCGTTTTTGCCTATAGGCCTAGTGGCTTTTGCCTGCGGTCATCTTGCCCTGACAAGTGTTCCTATCACTCCTACCCTCGCTCAATACACCCTTGCCTGATACTACCCACATTTCCACTCTCACTGCCAATCACAGCTCTGGTAACAAGCTATCTCGCCTCCAGGATATGTGAAGCTAGCGACGAAACGTTGTATTTTGCGCAAATTTCTCACTCCAAGCGAGATATCAAAGTTTTGAAGCCGCCTGTTGATTCACCATCGAGCCTAGGTGTACCCGGTTACTTACACTACGTATTTCGTGTACTTCGTTCATTGTTCATAAGAAGGATACTATTCATGTGTTTGCATCAGGGAAGGACTTGACGCAAGGGCCCAACGCGCCGCGTAGCGGCCAACAGCGAAGCTAGCCAAAGACTTGTCGCGGGTCAGTCAATAGAATTGGACTTATAGGTGAAATGCGCCTAATGTTCAGATGGAATATATTCTAGTCGCACTTACTTGCTCTGCGGATGTTGTGAAATGCGATTTTTGTAAGATTATTCTAATGTGTGACGTCATTTCTATTATCATAAAAATATGTTGAGCAGCTGGGATGTATTCATAAACATTTATTCAGCAGCCAGCATCATGGCTGGCTGGCGCATCGGTAGAGCGTCCGGCTATTAATCCGGGGCGCCTGGTTCGAGCCTTCCGATAGGCGATTTTTTCCACGCGTCTGTTTCTCTGTTTATTTTTTTGCTGAATCTGTTTCTCTGTTTTTTTTGGCTGAACACTTTTAATCGCAGGACGAATATCTCCCCAGCTCTTCCATTTCCCTACAAATCTGCATTTGCTAATAAATACTTGCCAGCTGTCCTGCATTCACAGAGACTTTTCACTAAAGTCTCTCTGAACGCAGGGGCAGCTGACGACCACCGACATTCCCCTCCCAGCCACCAAAAATATCAACATCCCAACTAACGTTCAAGACTACTGGGGCCGTATGCATAAAACATCTTAAGTGTAAAATTTTCCTTAAACTATTGTTCCAAACAAAAGATAAGGGAAATTTTACACTTAAGATGTTTTACGCATACGGCCCCTGGTTTGTGTCAACTATGACCGGGAAAGGGATGTCATGTTTTACTCGACTTCAACTCTGCTCAATTCAGGCGTCGAAGTTAAGATGTCAGTGTGGGCAATGCATGCGAGGAATTTTCTGATTGGCTCTCAAGTTGGCTCTTCTTTCTGTCCGTGTTCTTCACAATTGAACAACCAACTATTGTTTTTTACGACTTATGCTGTAACATGAAGGATTTTGATATCAAGCATGTCAAGTAATAAAGAGCAGAGGTATGCTTAACGTTGCAATATGTTTTTTTGTGAAATATTTTGTAATGGATTATTTTTGATGACAGCAGTGGGGCTGAGCGTGACAAACGGCACAACCTGCTGCGAGTGGAATTCAGGAGGGAAAATGTCAAGGGTGAAGGGAGCGTAGTTCTAAGGGCGAAGTGACCGTAGGCCTTGATATGTCAAGATGGCCTGCGGTTGGAATTTGGTCGAAGGTGTCTGGATACGTCGAGATATATGCGGAGAGTGTCATGGACCGACTCATGTTGTTGAAAAAGGTTTTATTTTCGTGAATATTGGCTTTTAGTGCCGAATTTTACACTTGGATTCTCCCTACTACAGTCGCACGTCATATATGTTCGTCACTTTGACGTCGCACCGTTTGCGCGCAGTACCAATGCCAACTTGGATGGCGGAGTACGTTAAAACGGAACGGTACATTCGCCAAATGTATATACCTTCTGAACGAAAAAGATACATGACTTATGTAATGAGAAAATTTGGGAAAAAATACAGAAGTGTGTAACCTGGGGAAGTGAGTTTGTACGCATTGTTGCTGATTTTTGGTTTTTGCGGTTAGTTCAGCGAAACAGTTCCCAAATAAGGTTAAAGAATACAATCGCTTGAAAAATTTAAGGGTGGGTAGGGCATATCCTTGGCTTTCATACAGGCCGATTTTATTCATTTTCCTTCAGCTGTTTAGAAAAAAACGACGAACGGGTCAATTCCGAAAGTGATTTTGACGTTACACGGAACGGCGCCGTCACGGAAATAATGGGTTCACTGTTCCAAAAGTACTGTGGCGTCATTGTCAATGCGCTCATGGTCAATATTCGTATTTTTATAGTTTCACTCAGCAAGTCCCCTTTGGGATAAAATGTCGAAATAGTTTAAAACATAGCAACATCGCAAATTCAACGGTTTTTCTATGAGTGCTGAAATTACACGTCAAATTCCGTGGTGCGGCGTAACGTTCTTTGTTTCTTCCGCTGCCTTCAGCGAACGTTTTCCGATGGTGCAGACTGTTCAAATCTATCAAAAATAAATATGTTATACTTCTAGCGGTTCTTTACATCATGGAAATATTCATAACATGATATCTTTGGTATCTTAGAGCCTCTTTGAAATGGGTTACAGATATTTTTCCATTTCCTTCCGACGTTTGTGAATGACGTCACAACAATGCGATAACGCAATAATAGACGTACGTCACACGATAGACGTCATCCTCAATACTACGACGTCATGATGTCCGAATATTAGGTTCATTGGATGTATAGCAACAACGCAACATGCGATACACGAGGCGGATTATTTTAGGCGTAAAACGCAAAACGTCAAAGTGACCGACACTTATGAAACATGACTGTATGCGATCTGATAACGTCACAACCATCACATTGCACTCCTTCCCGCGTCGTCCCACTTGACTAGCTCAATAGATTTCCGATCGAACCCACTGTACCTGTGCTCATCAAACTTCGGCCAAATGTCGACGATGTACCCAAGACTGACACCTCGGACCCCCTGCCAAAGACCGTTTTTCTCCAATAATGGCCGGGCGCCAAAGAGTTAATTGTTTAGGCATATTCGAGATGACAGATGATGTGTATAGACAAAATACATTTGTATATTGAATAAATATGTTGACATTGAATGTATTCCCTTTGCGAAATGAAACTCAATTATTATATGAAACATAAATAGTTTATCTTTTAATGGGTGTCCAGAAAATTAGAACATCATGTCGCCTTGCTGCCAATTCTCAATCGCTTACTACGGCCGCGAGGAATAGAAAATTGGGTGAATAAAATCTAGCAAATGCTTTTTCTTCAGATTTGTACAGGATACCGTAGTGCATTTATCATGTTTATACTGCAAAATTCAAGTAAAAGCATTTGCTGGTCTTTATTCGTATGACTCATTGTCTCGAAATGCTCCGAAGTTTGATGAGCCTTGTCGGTGGCGACTGATCGTGTTTTACCGTATCTCGTTTCCACGACTCTTGGAATACATTAGCTTTTTGAAATGATTGCTCGCCAGTCGCCTGGCGATTTTGGCTACTTGGACCATATGACGACGATACTAATTATGGTTTCCGATCTCAAGATCGGAAACCATATTGTGTTTGGTCATGGTGTCTGTCTGTCTGTCTGTCTGTCTGGCTGTCTGTCTGTCTGTCTGTCTGTGTCTGTCTGTCTGTTCAGTCTGTCACGCCCGTAACTTTGTTCCTGCAAGACCTACAGACCTGATGTGACCTATCCCCAGGTAACATGACCTGAGCTACAAGATGGAATGAAAATTTCCGGTCTCCGATACCTGGTTCAAGGTGAAATTGATATATCAAAAGTTGAGATTTTGTCTGTCACACTTTTGTTTCTTGAATAACTTGTCTCCGAGGCCAGCTAGAGCACCAGTAACAAGTTCCTTCCCTATGTTTATGACCCTTGGCAAGATACTGGCATCAACGAATTTATTGTCCAGTGTCAGCATCATAATGATATTGATATATCAAATTTGATATTTTGACATATCGGGAAATCTGCCACAGTAAGCAACTTGAAACTGGTATCACAACATCATAGCTCATCCACGGATGTTATTGCAACTGAAATTTTCAGTTTGCACCTGCTCGGTCGCATGATATTTGCTGATATCATGGTGAGATTTGATATTCAAATTTGATAACATGACGTAAGTCAGAATCTCGTGATGGTAGAAGCCTAAAACCTTCACCTATACCTAGGTTATCAAGGATGAGCTTTCAGATTACGCAATGACCTTGAAGGTCAGAGGTCAAGGTCAAGGTCAAACAGTTCTAAAGTGCAAATCTCCTCGGAATTTCAGGAGAAAACAAACTAGTAACCTGAATTAACCATCCCCGATAGGCTTATATCAGGGATCCTGTTCCAGTTACGCAATACTTCTCAAGGTTAAAGGTCAAGGTCACAGTCAACCATCACAAATAACATGAGACAGAACCTGGTGATGGTGGAAGCCTAAAACCTTCATCTACACCTACGTTATCTAGGATGAGCTTTCATATTACGCAATGACCTTGAAGGTCAGAGGTCAAGGTCAAGGTCAAACAGTTCTAAAGCGCAAATCTCCTCGGAATTTCACGAGAAAACGAATTAGAAGCCTGAATTAACCATCCCCGACTGGTTTATATCAGGGATCCTGTTCCAGTTACGCAATACTTCTCAAGGTCAGAGGTCAAGGTCACAGTTAACTAGCTCTGAGTAGTAAACTTCTCATCGGAAACCATTGACATCGCTCCGATGTCCTGCTCTTGTTTGCATATGATTGGATTTTACTACAGCCGAATCGGTTAATGTCGTCCTGGGTATAACAGAAATACATGTATACCCAGGTTCAATGTCGTCCTACAAAACTATACCCTGGGTATAGTTCGATCTACAAAAGTATACCGAGGATTGGATACAGCACCTGAAGACGAGATTGTTCTTGCGAATGCCACATGCACAAGCATGACAAGTCGAAAAACATCGCTTTATCGCCCGACACGACGGGTACCGTTATTTTAATATATCGTACCGACATTCATCAGATAATTTTTCGTCACAGTGCCGTTTATCGCCACTCAAATCCGCAATAGCATTCGCAGCACGGCTGATGTAATGTCGATGCGGACGTAGATGAACACGCAGATCGGCTCTGTTCGTTTGCTCATTTCCTTGAAATTGTCACCGTAACTTGCGCAAAATTTGGACCATTGTGTTAAGACAAATGTTAATAACAGTTGACCCATGCTTGCTATTATGAGCACAAAAGCTGAAAATACATGTACAGGCGGGTATTTTGATGATGTTGAAGTTGCAAAACTGCAGTTGAAGCGAGAAACAAAATGGCGGCCATCCATTCCTGACTCGTACCTAGGCTCAAAACTACGGTACTGGGTATACTTTTGTAGATCGAACTATACCCAGGGTATAGTTCTGCAGGACGACATTGAACCTGGGTATATTTCTGTTATACCCAGGACGACATTAACCGATTCGGCTTTACTACACGTTCACTAATTACGGGTCGAGTTAATAGAAGTAATTATACGCCGTGTGCTTTGTTTCTGGTCGGCTGATGTGAAAGTGCAGTCTTAAATCTATGTATGAATGATAATAATAATGTGAGTTTTTATATAGCGCTCTTTTACTGCAATGCGAAAAGCAAAAGTCATTCGAGACCGCTTGCTCAGCAGATAGTCGCGTGTGCGCGTACTTTTAGGTGAATTTTCTGTCTCGCGAGGCAGAAAATATTCGGAACTTCCGAAGGCAACTGCTCGGCGATTTCCGTGAAGACTCGCATTTCCCCTCGGACACAATTCCAAGGCAGCCATCTTGAACGCGCAACGATTGCTGCCCGTTTGTGAGAGTTCGGTTCGCCTCATCACACCAGCAGTAACCCTGCGCATGAACTAAGTAGGTGACACAAAAACGTTGCGTTATTGATCAATAATTGGCAGACTGGGTGAGATACCGGAAAGTTTATAAATAATATGCTTCAAGTTATCCAGCACATGAGGTTGAACACCTTAGCAGGCCAAGATTCGGCCAAAATAGTCCCATTACATGGTCGGTCACGTGGGTTTGTTGATAAACAATATGGCTGCCTTGTACTTGTGTCCGAGGTGAAATGCGCCGTCCAGTGGACAGATAAGCAGTTCGCCTCAGGTCGTTCCGAATGGGCAGAAAACTCACCGAAAATACGCGCACAAGCGAGCAACATGTATCTGCTGAGCAAACGGTCTCGAATGACTTTTTGCTCAGCAGATAGCTCCAGAGTGCGGCAGGCTAAACCGCTCATTCCCAATTTCAAATTTCTTGGTGGTTTTCAGCGTTGATGCATTATTTTTAGACCGGGAATCACTATTTGCTTAAAGGAGCACGGTATTGCCACTTTTTCTCGACAGCCGGCGCCACCGCGCCACTCTCCAACCCAAGGGTCTGACCACGTCTCGGCGAATGACCCGATTTACTGCGTACATTTTGAGGCACTTGCATCTTTTACACCATGCATTAATCCCCGGCACGATCGCTATCCATAACAATTACTGACGGCATGTTTGTAACCTATAGCCTAAACATTGATAAACTTCCACAGTTTTTTTTAGCCCGCTTGGCCGCAAGGCCCAGCAGGGCTTATGCTGTGGTTGGGGTCATTGAGTGGTGGTCTGTCGTGCGTCAAGACGTACGTACGTACGTACGTACACTCATGGAAAAAAGTAAATGGACAGCAGTTTTTCTTGAATATCTCCAAACCATTGCGATGTAGGAGACTGAGCCTAACATATGTGATAGCAAATTTTGCTGGCTATCTGATGATATCAAAGTTCGGAAAATCTAGTGAAATCCACCTTTGATAGAAGGAATTTTGTAAAGTCATGTTTTTGGCTACTTTTTTATTTGCCGGTTTTCACTGAAAATTTTTATAGGAGTGTGTTCCTCTCATCGAGAGCTTTCGTATCATATCTTCAATTTCCAATTATTTTAATTAGAAAGGTGGTTTTTAACCACTTTTATCGAAATTATTCTGCACACACCAGACACACCTTTGAAAAGGCCCTCTCCAGCCTATTATGAGCTGTGTTGTCATTTCTACTTCACAATGAATGAGCAAAACCAAGTCATGGAAGGTAGTGGTCAGACGGTCAATTTCCTAAATAGGGTCAATTTCTAATACGGTCCACTTGTGA
>NMRB01002267.1:18847-49191 GCA_002633025.1 Notospermus geniculatus
CACCACTAGCGCAGGTGCTAGGTTTCCATCTTGAAAGTAGTGCAGATTACTACATTTTGGTAAAGGTTTTTAACCATCGTGAACAGGCCAGCCGTGTCACCGCCAACCCAGTGGCATCTACGCTTGAAGATAGATGATGTTGAAAAGTGGTGCTGTTGGGTTCAAGGCGAATATTTTCAGACTAAAAGGACTTCGTGTTGATAACAAGTGGTATTAGAAATGAACTGAATACTAATTAGAAAGAATTGTGCGATTAGGCCGACCGAACTATTTCTACATGCGCGCCGGCAAGATCCAAAATGGCGGCCTTCCACCTACGCTAGTGGTGAAATGAGGCACGATATTTCGCCGCTAGTGTCAAGTGTGAATAAATAGCCTGTTGATTGTGTCAATGCCTGTGAACCGCTGCGGAAACCGCTGTAGTGGAAACAGGCCTTCAGCCCTGTTTCCACTAGACCGGTTTCCGCTGCGGTTTGCGGTGCCGGGTTTTTTTCACAGGGTTTTGGATAATCCTTCAATACATGGTGTGTTAATTATCCCAATCATGCCAATGGCTGTGAAAACTGCTCCCGCGCCGCAAACCGCAGCGGGTTCGAATCCAGCAACCGGGTTCGAATCCAGCCCGGGCCATTATGGGATTTCATTCCCGGCTCTTCACGTCCGTCGCATGGGACAGTAAGCCGTGGTGCCTTGTACCTTGTGTCTTTGCAAGGGCAAGTAAAATATCCCATCCAAGTGAGGAACATGAGTAGCTTGTGATGGCCTCCTCCGTACTTCCCAGGGCCAATAATGCTATAGCGTCGGCCCTGACGGAAAAATGAAATACAATACAACCGCAGCGGAAACGGGTCTAGTGGAAACAGGCCTTTAAGCATGGCGCACACCTGCGATTTTGCGATTTTTCGTGCGATTTTTTTGGAGACTACCCTTCCGACTGCTAGAGCGACTGGAGATTTGCAGGATTTGTCGCCTATTCTGCGGCAAATCGTTGCACCAAGCGAAAAGTCACTGTGATCGCCCGACTAATCGTATCTCGTCTCATATCTGATCGCTTCAGTGGTCGTTATACATTGTTTGCGGGAGATTGTTGCATTGGGCGATCTGAATGACCGGTTTCAACAGCCAGCGGAGACCAAGCAATTATGATCCCATTAAGAGACAAAATATTCAACATGTTTAATTTTCAGTCGCAAAGGCCGATTTACTTTGCAACTGGTCGACCGATACAAAAACGATAAAACTTTCGTCCGCAAACGATTCGGATGCGACACCACAATAGTAGGCGACTTCACTCGCTTCCGGAGGTCGTCAGTCGTTTGCGGATCGTTCACTGAAATGGTCGCAAGTGTGGTCGGTGAGCGACCTCGCACGCGATGGTCGCCTGCGACGTCGTGGTCGCCAGTCTCGTCGGAGGTCGCACGATTTTGGTCTCAGGTGTGCGCCATGCTTTAAAAATCGATGTTCTGCTAAAGTTTATTCCATAACGTTTGGCGAATCGCACTTACTAGTTGATTTTGGAAATTCCTTGATCAAACCGCAAACACAAATGTTATACCACAGGTGTTAAAGCTGACCTATCCGCACAAAAAGCCCCCATGCGACGAGCAAGAGAATTGCAAACGCCCTGCAAACACCTCAAACGAAGGCTCAGAACAGGATATACCCCACGACGCCAGGAGGGCGCCACCTTATTTGTCGTTGAGCTTTAGAGGTGTCAACATCGTCTGGTGAGCTCCTGCTGAACAATTTTCGGAAAGAAAAATTTTTGACCCAGCTGGGAGTCGAACCCGTGCCCTGTTTTCTTTGCTCCACCGTCTTACCCGTTCGGCTACCGAACTTGTTGGAAGACTTCTTTTGTTTTCTCTTATTCGTGGTATTATTACCCAAGTCGAAGGTCTACGTCTATGACAAACACAAATCATGTTTCTGTCAGCTGGCTCGTTGGCCGAGTGGATAGAGTGGTGGATTACGAATCAGAAGATCGACGGATCGAATCCCGTCTATAAGTATAAATGAGTACAATTTTTTTTCTTTGAGTAGTGTGAGAGGTATGCGGAGATGTTGACAGCTTTGTTGCCTGAAGACAAATAAGGTGGCGCCCTCCTGGCGTCGTGGGGTATATCCTGTTCTGAGCCTTCGTTTGAGGTGCCTGCAGGGCGTTTGTAATTCTCTTGCTCGTCGCATGGGGGCTTTTTGTGCGGATAGGTCAGCTAGAATTATCTGAAAACGAGTACCGGTATCAGTCTGTGTCATAAGGGCCGTTTAGACGACAAGCCAAAAAACACATTCAGATTCGATCCGATTGGATCCGATCGACCCGCATCGGGTCTCGTTTGCGTTGAGACGAGATTTGAATATGGTCTAATGCGGTCCAATGTGCATTCGGGACCATTTTAAATCCACATTGGACCGCATTGGGTAGCGTTTACACGCAAGAGTTTTGAACCACAATCGGATTCGATCGGATCGCATGTGGATTTCTGCCTGTCGTCTAAACGGCCCTATATACAGTCCTTCAAAAAAGTAAATGGACGCATAAAAATCGAATTTTCTCAAAAAACGGCTGGTGGTAAATCGATGCCGTTTGCAGCATTTGATAGGGCATTTAGTTGTATGTCATGATATCTACAACTTGGAAATTTGCCATTTTATCTTTTGTTAATTTACAAAAGGTGCCAACATCAACTTTTTTGTTGCCGAAATTTTCCAAACTTTTTCTTGATAGGATGAATCACCATGGTGAAAAACCCACATCCCCGTAAGTGATGATGAAAGTATTTTTGTGTTAATTGGTGGGAAAATAGCACTTTTATGTCAAACATTTTCACCATGTTTATTGACTTTGGTGATCTTCACCACCAAGGCTACTAAATTCGAACATGCTGATGTATTGAATCCTGCCACGCATGACGCAATTTTGAATTCAGCTTTCGGCCCAATGACAGTGTTGAATAGTCTGCAATTTTTATTCAAACGGAGTGTTCATTTCCTATGACATGCAAACTTACGTTTTCCTGGAAGTGGGTTAATGTCAACTGTTAATGAATTATTTGTCCAGCTGGTAAATCCAGGCCTAGGGAGAGCTATTCATAGGCATATTAAGCAAGCCCAGTGAAATGAGTTGATGACCTGATTCCAGTTGTCAAGGCCATATGGGTCAGGTGAATAATGTGTGTCGAGGGGATAAGTTGACAAACCCATGTGCACAAATGAGTTAATAAGTTGCAGGTTCAAGTGAATACTGCGGCATTTTTTTCACTCATATCTCAACAAAAGCTTCCAGTCAATATAAAATTTGCCACCAGAAAGTGCGGGAAAAAAAGTTGATTTCGGTACCATTCGTAAATAAGCAAAATTGACTATTACATGAAGAGAAAACGGCAAATTTCCAAGTGGTAGATATCATGAGGCACAACTAGATGTCCTATATCAAGTGCAGCAAACTGCATCGATTTATCACCAGCCGTTTGAGAAAATGCGATTTTCTGTGTTCATTTACTTTTTTGAAGGGTTGTACATTACACAAATCAAATTATCTTGATTGTTGCGATCTTTTAAGTTACCCGTGGTCAGTGCAGTGCCATTCGTCAAACGTATATTGAATAAACTTTATAAGCAAGACTTATTCTCTGTGTTGACTCTCTTGGAAACACCACTTTTTACTTGACTAGATGCTGGTTTGTATTGATGTTCGAGCTACCCCGTATGCATAAAACATCTTTATCCGTAACTTAGTTTTTCCCTTAATACCGCTAAGGATTCCTTACAGAAGGACATTTCTTAAGTGATATGCATAAAACGTCTTAAGCTGCGTTTACCAGACATCCGGAATGCGGTATAGGGACGCGGAATTCCCGGCGGAAGCGATATGTTGTATGCGAAAATGCATTGCATTTTCCGCTTCCGCGTTCCGCAATCCGCATGTCAGCTAAACGTAGCTTTAAGCTGCGTTTACCAGACATCCGGAATGCGGTAAAGGAACGCGGAATTCTCGGCGGGAGCGAAATGTTGTATGCGAAAATGCATTGCATTTTCCACTTCCGCGTTCCGCAATCGGCATTCCACGTGTCAGCTAAACGTAGCTTTAAGGTAAACCTAAAGCTGCATTTAGCTGACACGCGGAATGCGGATTGCGGAACGCGGAAGCGGAAAATGCAATGCATTTTCGCATACGACATATCTTTCCGCCAGGGTTTCCGCGTCCCAAAACCGCATCCCGCGTGTCAGCTTAACGCAGCCTTAGGGATGTATTTTCCCTCAAGTCTAAGAAACTGCCTTAAATTCTAAGGATGTCAGTTATGGCACACATCTCAGCCAATCGGAGCGACAATTAAAATCATTTAGTCTAAATTGGTTTAGTAAGTGATTGTGCAATCTTGTCCAGATAAGATGTTTTAGTGGCTGAGGAAACTCCTAGGCCCATATTTTCAAAGCTGTTTTATCCGAAACCTGTTTTGACAAAAATCTGTTCTATCATAAGAAGCATTTTAAATTCATATTTTAAAAATTGCTTTAAGATAAAACGTTGTTCTTAGTGAAACATTGTTTCAGCCAGCGTTTTAAATGTTAAAACGTGTTTTGCAGCAGTGCCAAGGCCTGTAAGTGCTAGAATAAAATACATTTTAGCGCTAAAACTGTTTGCAAATATGGGCCTGGTGTAACCTCTGCGAGTGTTCCCCATATATGAGTGTTCCACTCCTGACTTGACAATAGGGGACAGACAGAGAAACATGTCGATCTGTCTGTCAGCGTTTCCCAAACAATAAGGCGGACACACTTACCCACAGAAACACTGGTAGATATAACACCCGAGGCTGTCGACGTGACTAAAAGAAGCCAACAGGAAGTTAGACATGCCCCTACCTTGCTCTAGCAAAAACGCTTTTTATGGGAGATTTAAAATACGTTTTAGCGTTAAAACCCTTTGGGAAATGTGAAAGAAAAAATGTGTTTTTGTCGGAGCGTTCTAAAACTAACACAAGTTCTGTTTCATCTTTTTAAAATGTGTTTTAGTGTTAAGAGCCCACATTTTCAAAGCTGTTTTTAAGTTTTTACTTAAAATGCCCAACGCCACAAGGCCTAACTCGATGCCTACATGCATTGAACCGTCGTGTATCTACTTAAGGTACCTCTGGATGTACAGCCTTAATCAAAAGTAAATGCACAGCTAATAAACTTAAATATTTCCCAAAATTTTTGGCGGGATCAACCTTTGCTTTTTACGGCAATTACTTAGGGCATCAAGACACATTTTGAGACCAAAAATATCGTGAACTTGCATGAATTGTATCTTTGACAAAAGTTTGAAATTTCCATAAAATAGTGTGATTTTCAATCGCATATTTTTTAGAAGTGAAACCAACGTCACTTTAAAGCCTGTTTGTTTCCCAGCAAAATTATTTTTTCAGGTTTAAAAAATTCCGTGGTGAACAGAAGTTACAGAGCATTTTCCAAAATGAATTTCGTTCGGTTCTCCAGTCAAGTCAGGGCAATTCCTTCCGTCTCATTTAGATCTACCCAGCCTGCTGAATATTGTGAATAGGCCTATTCATGGCCTAGTCAACAATAGTTATTCCTGATGACACTTCATCGTGTAATCCAAGGCCAGGCGGCCTTTTGTGTGAGATGAGTGTCGTGTCACCTTTCTTAATTCCTCCTTACAATTCCTTACCAATGAAGGCAGGAGAGCCTACGTAACCTCTTATGGAATTGACGCCATTTACTAACTTGACCTACGATGAATGGGACTTAGGGCCGTATGCACAGAGCTTCCTTGAGTGTGAGGTCGACCTTTAGCTATTGTTTGCAGGGCAGAATACAAAAGATTAAGGTCAACCTTACACTTGAGGAAGCTCTGTGCATACGGCCCTTATATTCCGTGAGGTTGGTCTTGGGACAATAAGGAAAGGTCGACTATAAAATAAGACTTGAACAACTGTTGACTGGAGTTTCGACTGAAACTTTCGAATAAATTCTTCATAATTACGACATGGAAGCTCCAATTGAAAATTTGAAAATTTATTTGTGTATAGAAACAGGAAAGCTTTAAAATGACGTTGGTTTCACTTCAAAAAAATATGCGATTGAAAATCACACTTTTTTATAGAAATTTCGAACTTTTGTCAAAAATACAACTCATGCAAGTTCATGATATTTTTGGTCTCAAAATGTGTCTTGATGCCCTAAATAACTGCCGTGAAAAGCAAACGTTGATCCGCTGAAGATTTTGGGAAATATTTAAGTTTATTAGCTGTGCATTTACTTTTGATTAAGGGTGTACCTTAAGATAAGGAGTGATTTGAGGGGATTTCCTTACCTTAAGGCTGTTTATGCATACGACATCAGAAAAGAGTAATTCTTAGGACAATACTTAAGAGAAATTCTTAGATTTAAGGGAAATTTTGCACTTTAAGATATTTTATGCATACGGCCCCAGGACATGGTAGTTTGACGCGCTATTTTACTCTTTACTTTTTCCCTGCCAAAAACAACTGCATTTGTATCCCGTTCAGCATCTTCGACCACACACCTCCAGTCACTGCATGATCTTACTTCACAATAGGGAGGTATAGAAATCAAACGATAAACGTAAACGTTAGGCTGCTATCACATACAGCTACACGCTACACGTACACGCCTGTTAACAATGGCTTCACGGTCGCAAGCCCTTTGTGAAGCAATTGTTAACCGGCATGTTCGTGTAGAGTGTAGCTGTATGTGATTGCAGCCTTAGCGACAACGTTATTTTTGTACCGAAAATGCAATATAAAATTTGTCGTAAAGGTTACGTTTATCGTTTGTTTTCCAAACCTCCCTATTACGTCACTTCTTGAACGCAGTCGCCACCAGGTAATCCTGAGAGTCGGGTCATTTCACTCGGCTATCGCCTTCCTTATGCCCTGAGCTAATCGGTCGCTTCTGAATGGGGAGGCCGGCTGTTCCAGTTACTTCGCATCTCTTGCAATTGTATTGTATCAAAAGGCGAATACACTTGTTATACGGCGTCGAAAAGCATAAAAAGACACCACTAGTCATATGTCTTGTCCGATATTATTCATTTCATGCATTTTTATGATTATTATGCGACATTAATACATTCATTTCATGCATTTTTATGATTATTATGCGACATTAATATGTTTTCATTCAGCAATTCTTAACCCATTGCCGGGAGGTTCCAATTTAAAGTAAGAGCCATACATTCCGTGGATTCTCCCAGTCTCCCGAAATAGCAGCCAATGATAAAGAGCGTTACATCGGCCCGTTAACGATCATAGGTCAGTTGCATTCGGGGTTGGTTTTATGCCAGGACCCCGCTATAAGCCAGCTACATGTAGCTTCTGATTGACCGATTTGACGACAGGAAATCTGTCGGTGGTTCCCCGCCGAAAAGGCAGGGAATGTGAAAGGGTCAGAAGAGGTGCGACGTAGAAGATGCGTCTGAATGACCCTGTTTTGAGAGGATGCCATCAGGTAGGCCTACTGATGTAGGAAGATATGCGTTTTATGCGCAGCCGACCAATAAAATGATTGTGTGGTCATATTCAAGGTCATACGGCAACAATTTAATAATTCAGTGGCCCAAGGCGGAGGCAATTATTTTATTTTGTGTTGTACACCCTTAGTCAAAAATAAATGCCCACACTTATGATTCGACACTGAGAGACTTTGCGATGACTTATGATGGGATCCCGTAATTGGACTGGTGCTCATTCGCGTATGAGTGTCTCCACTGGACATGAATGGGGATCTTATATACTGTATAAGCTCGGCAGCACACCGAAACCAGGTGTGAAAAAAATCCAAGTCCCCCAGGAACTAAAGTCTAAGGGCCGTATTCATAAAGGGTGTTTAGCCTAATCAGCGTACAAATTCTGCAGTACACAGGTTAAAGGCCTAGAAAACTATTGTCTGATGTCTGTATGGTGCTTCACCAGAGGCATTTACCCGCAGGATAATCACACGCGTACAACTTTCCTGCGTCTAAGCCCAAGAGGACAAAGGGAAAGTTAAACGATCAGGCAGGCTTGTCTAGAATTTGCCCAACACTTTCTTTTGTCCTCCCACACTGAGACGCAGGAAAGTTAGACGCGTGTGATCATCTTGTGGGTAAATGCCAGCGATCAGGCAGCATACAGAAAGCAGAACAATAGTTTTCTAGGCCTTTAACCTGTGTAATGCAGAATTTGTACGCTGATTAGGCTAAACACCCTTTATGAATATGGCCCNGTAAATGCCAGCGATCAGGCAGCATACAGAAAGCAGAACAATAGTTTTCTAGGCCTTTAACCTGTGTAATGCAGAATTTGTACGCTGATTAGGCTAAACACCCTTTATGCATGCTTTATGAATATGGCCCTTATTGTTCAGCGTGGGATTAGAATATATGGCTAGCGAGACAATGACCGTTCGAATATAGCTTTACAATAGCTGGCTATTGTTTGGCGGACTTGCATTTCTAGGACGCTGATTCCTGTCACACCTGTCCTCATACAATGGACGCCTTTTGTGTGAAAAATTGATCAGGACTGGGATGTCAGTTTCATTTCAATAGTTTTAACCACTTGTGACACCTACTGAGGCAGTGAACTAGGATCCCCATTGGGCCGTAGTGATAGCGAG
This sequence comes from Notospermus geniculatus, assembly GCA_002633025.1. Taxonomy (NCBI): domain Eukaryota; kingdom Metazoa; phylum Nemertea; class Pilidiophora; order Heteronemertea; family Lineidae; genus Notospermus; species Notospermus geniculatus. Next base: position 27,470 of record NMRB01002267.1, read on the forward strand.
GTTTAGCACCTTTCCGACTCCGACTGCAACTACGAGAATGAATTGCAGTCCGTCAATTCGTCAAACACCATAAATTGAAGGCAGAAAAAATTGGCCTTATAAATCGGAAGTGCGGATAAATAATGAATATTGAAGTCGTAATCCTAGTCGTTACGACTTGAACCACGACTATAATATTTGCGATTTATGTGCACTTCCGATTACGAGTCAAACTTTTTCTGCCACAAAGTTATGGCATTTTACGAATTGCAAACGTCTATCAAATCGTTTTTATCGAGGATGTCTACACGGGACTGCGATTCATTTTGGTAGTTGAAGCCGGAGTCGGAGTCGGAAAGGTGCTAAACCTCGCTGTCCACTCTCAGTTGACTAGTCGCATTTTATCAGTAGGCCTAACCGATCCTGTGCCCCAATTCCGAAATAGTCCATTTGAAGGGCTATTCAAAAACGGGCTCTGAATACATGTAGTAAGCCTATGGCGGCAGACCATTCTTAACTTACTAAAGGAGTTACTCCACTTTTGTCCTCAATTGTTTGTTTTGTGTCTGAACGGTCATGAATATTCACTGGGAATGCTATATTTTTGTGGCTTGAACGAATGGCAAGATCTGGGAAACCATCAGATGGAAAGAAAAAAATGGCTCTGAAAAACGTTTATGAAAATATTTTGGAAAATTAGGCGGGCATTTACTTTTGACTTAGACTGTATGTTGCCTCTGTGTATAAAACTGCATCCATTCCATTAAGTGGAATAGTTACATGTAGCATCGATTCGTTGTTGTATTTGTTGGTCGCCCGGGAATTTTGAACATAGACGTACAGTACACGTATTTGGTTAGAGTCGTCATCAGCGGATGATTTGTGTTCCAGAATTCCGCCTGTCAAATTTGGTCATCCATTTCCATCTATCGGTCATAAAAAGGTAAGTCCGTTTGATGACTTTCTTGTAGGTGCATATGCCGCGCGGATACCGTCACATTAGCAATAATTATACAGTTAATTGCTGTTTCCTTATTAATTTGGCAGTTGGGTTTTTATTCTTAATTATTTCTGAACCTATTAAAACAGAGAAATAATTTCACATGCACAAAAATATTTTTGCAACTACAGAAATAATTTTGCATTTGCAATATTCGAATTCTGTAAATGCAAAATAGTCGTGCATTTCCGCTCTTCATCGGATTTGATGACTTCGGGCAACCAATCAAATCTGCCGTTACAATCATGACGTGGTATCTTGTCGAAAGCAATTTTCATTGCTTACTCGATTGAGTACCGAGAAATACCGAATATTTCAACACTTACAAAAATAACTTTATATCTGCAAAAGTATTTTTCTAACTTAAAAAAAATATTTCGACGGAAACAAAATATTTGTAATAGTAGAGGCATTGTATGGTTAAAAATCCAAAATAATAAGGCAACTGCCAAAATAATAAGACAACTGCCAAATTAATTATATTGTTGTATATTGGTAAGGTGACGGTATCCGCGCGTCATAGGTGCTCATTCTGACGAATGGCCTCAGAAGCTGGCAGCATATCACGTGCGAATTAGTCTCGCGCAACCAGCCCCCGTTCATACTCCGAGGTCGTCAGACCGAGGGTCTGGCACAGAACAAAATTCTCATTGTAATTGGGTCAGTGACCTTATTCCGATGATTCAAAATACGGGGAGCTTCGCTGGTTGGCTAGTCACCAATGCATCATGGGTCTCAAACGTTGGTGACGTAGGCTGCAGGAGGAATATGGCTGCGCCCAGGGAATTTGAAGTGTGAAAATTAGTTATGTGAATCGCCTCAATTTGTGTTGTCAAGTCAATTTATAGTGTCTTTCATTCGAATTTCAGGCAAGTATGTTAACCCCTTCGCGCCGAGTCTCGACTTTGGTCGAGATAGGCCTGTACCACACACCCTCGCACATTCAAATTGACCTAGAATCGTAACCAGTGGACCGATTGATGTCTGCTTTGCATAGTTTTTAATGCGAGACTACCCCACCCCCTCTCAATACGCGATTTTGCTCCGTTCGAAGAAACCTGGCTAAAATTGCGTTTTAACGTTTGTCCAGGTGTGAAGGGAAAGAATGTTCTAGGAAAAACTGTCCGGGGAACAAAAGATCATATTGTTACATTCTAATCTCTGACAATTGGTTTCTATACCCATGCCGCTTAATGCGTCATTCAACAATAGAAGTGGACACTTTTTATAGTGGGACGCTATTTACTGCTACAACTGGGTCTAGATTGACTCCAAAGTGCAAATCTGACTTGTGACAGAATGGCCATATCTCCGGAACGGACGCAGCTACGACGACGCGACTAGCGCCAAAAGAAAGAGGAGAAAAAAGTAGCTTCATTTTGACCAATTTTCAGACGCGTACATGTAGGAGCAACGGTTATCGAGATATAGATGTTTAATGTTTAAAGATTGGCAACCTGTCGAAAACGTAGGCCGAATGCGAGTATTTCCTCACAACTTGCATCTTCGGCTCTGGCCTGTTTCTCTAACAGACATTTTGGAAGAAGCAAACCTGCATGAGGTCGTGGCCCATTTAGTTGCCTCCAGAATGAGTGTCTTGTCACCAGTTTTGGTTGCATATTTTGGGAGCTAGGCGCTTTTTTGTAGGGACATCAGAAATTCATGTTACGAAATTTACACTTTTCACTTTTAGTTAGGACCGAAAGGGTTAAGCAGCGAAGAAGTTCTCTGTCGCAAAGTTACTGTGATGACTTTTTGTCCATCCTGGCCATCTTCCGACCACTTTTGAAGAAAAAATCTTTCTTGCTTAACGCCTTCGCGTCGAGTCTCGACTTTGGTCGAGATTGGCCTGTACCACACACCCTCGCACATTCAAATTGACCTAGAATCGTAACCAGTGGACCGATTGATGTCTGCTTTGCATATTTTTTAATGCGAGACTACCCCACCCCCTCTCAATACGCGATTTTGCTCCGTTCGAAGAAACCTGGCTAAAATGGCGTTTTAACGTTTGTCCAGGTGTGAAGGGAAAGAATGTTCTAGGAAAAACTGTCCGGGGAACAAAAGATCATATTGTTACATTCTAATCTCTGACAATTGGTTTCTATACCCATGCCGCTTAATGCGTCATTCAACAATAGAAGTGGACACTTTTTATAGTGGGACGCTATTTACTGCTACAACTGGGTCTAGATTGACTCCAAAGTGCAAATCTGACTTGTGACAGAATGGCCATATCTCCGGAACGGACGCAGCTACGACGACGCGACTAGCGCCAAAAGAAAGAGGAGAAAAAAGTAGCTTCATTTTGACCAATTTTCAGACGCGTACATGTAGGAGCAACGGTTATCGAGATATAGATGTTTAATGTTTAAAGATTGGCAACCTGTCGAAAACGTAGGCCGAATGCGAGTATTTCCTCACAACTTGCATCTTCGGCTCTGGCCTGTTTCTCTAACAGACATTTTGGAAGAAGCAAACCTGCATGAGGTCGTGGCCCATTTAGTTGCCTCCAGAATGAGTGTCTTGTCACCAGCTTTGGTTGCATATTTTAGGAGCTAGGCGCGTTTTTGTAGGGACATCAGAAATTCATGTTACGAAATCGATACTTTTCACTTTTAGTTAGTGAGGGGACATAATATGTCATACGGGTTTTGACCTTGACCTATTTTTCAAGGTCACAGAGCTCAACGTGTAGCAAAAGTTATGAACTTGATACGTTTCATTAATATTTGACCTATCAACTTCATACCTTGCATAAATGTGTCCTAGAGTGATAACTTCTGAAATACCGAATTTCGGCCCGGTCGGACATTCCATAATGGCCGCCACGCGGCATAACCTGAAAATCATTGAAGTGCTATTACTCTTGAATACCTCGACCCAGAGTGCTCAATACCTTTATAGGTCTGACGACATAACCTATACCTCCATGTAAATAAGTATTCTCTGTACAAATAAACCACATAATAACGAAGCAACACAATATTTACCACACTCCAAATTAGTATCGGAATACAAAGCGACGAGCGTATATTGCTACCGCCATGCGGTACACTTGTTTAAAAAATCGACTCACCCGGCTGAATGACGAGTCGACAGCGTTGGGTCAGTCGACTTTAAAAACACCCCTAACGCCTTGAGTTTTACGTCGATCCGTATCACGTATGACTTATCGAGTTAATGCATTTTATATTAAAGTTGTTAACGAGTGTGCCCGTGTAGCGTGTAGCTCTATGTGATTGCAGCCTTGCGGAAGGGCGCAACCACTTGCTGCTTTATACAATGTATGTTTCTAATTCAGGTCAATTGATTCGGTACTGACATTTTGGAAAAATGGATGCGCCCCTCCGTAGAAGCGACTACATTACGCATACGCGGATAACCTGCTTATCCATATCGCCTAGGCCTACTATGCGTATTGCGTGTGCGTAGTCCGTTTACGAAAGGTATCAGCCACTGCTTTATATGCGTCTATAGTTCGGAGGATTAGATATTGACATTTAAAAAAAATGTATGCACCCCTGTAAATGGACGACACACACGCAATTCGCATACATGGGTGACCTGCTTTAACCGTTCTAACCGTCTAAAACAGATGTTTAAAGTTGGCCTTAAGTTGTTGTCATGACTGCACTGTGAAAGTTAAAAGCTTCACACATTCGTACTCATCATCGTACTACGTACATACACGTGCATAGTAATAGACAGGTTCTGCTATCCCGCGTCCGAGATCGAGATTGGGATAGGCTGACGTCGTTGCCCGTTCTCGATCTCGAATTCGACGATGCGCATTGCGGCTCATTCGAACAGCGAAACTGACACCCCAAATTCTCATCAAAATATAGGCAGATTGCCATGTTTATGGTTTGTACAGGATCTACATATACTCAATGCAATGTTTGACAGCATGATTCTTAAAGGGACTAGGAAAATTTTTTCAAGCTTCGGTTATTACAAAATGCTAGTCTTTTGTGATAAATTCCCACCGTCAATTCACTTTTTCAATTAACTGTTAATTACTGGCACCCAGACAAATCAGTTATTACCACACCAATTCAATTCAATTCAATTCAATTCAATCCACTTATTGCTCAACAATACAAAATTGCTAAGAGCACAAGAATCAACATATGTATACCAATACTTTACAAGATGGAGGTACAGGATATAACAGTGGAGTTAATCAACCGATTTCTGATAATGCTTTTAACAGGAAGTTAGAGAGAGTTTTTAAAAAGTTGCTTTATGTACGCATTAAATCAAACGAAACAATAAACGGAGTGCATGAACATTAACGACGGTAGTTCTTTCAACGTGTGAACCCCACAATGGGGACATAACAAAACAAAATGAATTTCATCACCAAGATTTCCTTCATTACACTTATTACAAATTCGTTCTTCTCTTGCCAATCCATGGTATCTTCCAACTTCAATAGGTAATTTATGATTACCACATCTAAACTTACACAGTACAATCCTCTGAGGTACGGTTAATGATAAAAGATATTTCTCAAAACCCCATATACTCTTAATTTCTCTATATTTTTTAGCTTTCGGACTATTTTCCAAACTCTGACGCCAATTCTGAATAAACTGATCTTCTAAAATTCTCCTGACTACTGCTGACAAGTGTCTACCGTTTGTAAAATAATGAGACAGCCATATTCCACCAAGCCCACAAGTTTCTAGAGTTTCCTTAACACAAGCTAACCATTTCGATGTCTTACCGTTTGTGTGTCTATCATGTACTAATCTATACATCTTACCGGCAATTGTGCTTTCCTGCAATACTAATTTACACCAAAAACTTATCATTTTTACTCTAATCTGAATACGCAAAGGAAATCGACCGAGCTCACCGTAAACCATGGCATTTGGAGTTGAACGATTAAGCTTTAAGATATATTTACAAAATTTGAGATGCATTCGCTCAATCTAGTCTAGATTCTCAAAACCCCATATTTCGCTTCCGAAAGTAAGGATAGGCACCACCATAGCATCAAATAACTGAAACGCTATGTCAATATCTAATGACTGCTCATAAACACGATTTAGCACAAAGAACATTGCTTTCCTTGCCTATTCCATACAGGTTGAACAGCTTGTCTTCGGTACCCAAATACAATTGCCTTTGTTTTACCTCTGTTTATCACTAATTTCCACTGTCTACAATAATCTACAACCTCATCAATACCACGTTGTAAACCCTCAATGCTATTGGAAATCAAAAGAGTGTCATCTGCATATAACATAATGAGTAGCCTAAGCCATGGTTCAACATCGTTACCACTCGAATGAAAATCAATTGTTTCCACGTTACGACCTATCAAAAATTCCTCCAGGTCATTAACATAAATAGAAAATAACAACGGCGACAAATTCTCTCCTTGTCGCAGACCCCTGTTACACTCAAAGAAATCAGACCTTACACCATTTGAAAAAATACATGATTTTATATTATTGTACATACCCCGTATGACATTAAACACTTTTCCTTGAATTCCACATTTTAAAAGCTTATGCCACAATGCTTGCCGCCAGACGGTATCAAAGGCCTTCTGATAATCTATAAATACACAATACAATTTTCGCTTTTCTTTAATATAAATATCAACCAACATTTTCAAAGTAAATATGTGATCGAAAATACTATGACCCTTTCTAAATCCAACCTGGTTTTCCAAAAGTATTCTATTCAACTCCAAATATTCACTCAATCTACTGTTTATGATACTCGTAAATAACTTGCCAGTACAACTAAGTAAGGTGATGCCCCTGGATCCTTTACATCGCCTTTTTTGAAAATTGGAATAATTACACCCCTTGACCATTCCTCCGGGATTTCCCCGCTGTCAAGGATCTTATTAAACAAAAGCTCCAATGCCGATAACAATACAACGCAACCAGTTTTTAAAAATTCATTCCCAATCTCATCTATTCCCGCAGCTTTATTATTCTTCAGTAATCTAATATGTTTCTCAATCTCTTCCCTACTGATGTACCTATTAAGGGTGTTATTATCCAACTGAGGTATCACAAATTCCAGGTGTATCCCCATTTCGCCTACACCCATACAAATTCCATTCCATTTACAGTATAATCCATGTCCCCGCTTTCATCACTTGGGGCTCGGTTCATATCACGATAAAAATTAAACAAATCATTCATAGACGCTTCACAAGTAGAAGGCTTACTTTTCTTAAAGTGCTTCCAATAAAACCTCGGGTCACTATTTTTCAGTCTTCTTAAATTAGTATTATACGCAGACCTTTCAAATTGCTTCCTTTTCCTAATCTCAGACTTATACTAACGAAAAGCCCTATTCATAGCAGTTCTATTCATATTGTTACGATTAACCTTATATCTCCTTCTAGCTCTTCTATAAATATTCCTTTTTATCTTAACCAAACCTTCAATTCTGACATCATCCTTCTGTTTATCACGTTTATTACCACCAACAATCACCCGGCGTCTACCCATTGTATTCTCAACAGTTCTTTTTAAAGTCACACATAACCAACTAGTCACCTCCTGCACGCCTAAAGAACCATCCACCAATTTTGCATTAATAACTTCTAAATTTTCTGACCGGAGAGCTTCACAATATTCATCCACTTTAGTGTTGTCCCAGTTAAGTTTACTAATTACAGTCCTTTGTTCGACTTCATCTCTAGACACATCCACTTCACTATCATTCACAGCACCAGGTACACCCATTTCAAATTTACATGACAGGGCACTATGCACATCTGAGATGGCACGGTCAAAACATTTTACCTCAAAATCAGTTATACTTAAAAGCAGCTCACCTGACACCACAAAATAATCGACTACATGCATATGCCTACCTTTCTGACACGTAAACTCACCAATTCCTTTATCACTACCTACCCGGCCATTTACAATCACCAAACCATGGTTTTTCAACAACTCAATCAAACGATACCCATAATTGTTCACAGAACTATTACTATCTGGTCAGAACTTTCTGGTCAGAACTATTACTATCACTTACATACAGCATACAGCTAACATTACACATGTGCATAGTTCGTTATGTATGCTGAAGATGGCGTTGTGATCACCCTGGACTGGTTCCTATCTTGATTGATTATTCAATGGATGTGCGGAAGAGTCCCTTTCTGGTCCGCCACATACCTGTTATTGGACCCTGTTGGCAGTACATAGCACATAGTTCAGTTTATCACTGAATACATGTAGTAGTGACCTTTACAGCTTCTCCTTCTGAAGTTAGTAGGGAGAAGCCAAGTCTCCCTCTTTGGAAAGAAGTCTCTGCTTTTAGGAATGGGAGACTTTTATTCTCCCTATTTCAAAAACCTGGCACCAACCCTGGCCGTTCGATAATTCTCGATCAATCAACTGTGTCTTAGCTCCCAATTTCCAAGGGCGGTCTTTCAAATTGACTGGTAAGTCAATTTCTAGTATTACACTGTAATTTAAAGGGGTGTGACTTACACCCCTTTAAATTTCACCTGAGTCCGATTTCTGGTCAGAACTACCACACTTCGTGTGGTAGAACGGGCAACTCTCTCTCTCTGACAGTGCAGTGCAAGTTTCTTATAGGTCTCCGGTTTCCTCCTGCATTGCATGAAATTGCAAATATTGTCTAGTGAGCATTGAATTAATGATGATTCAATATACATGTACCTCTTTTTTCCAGATGTCTGGTGAGGAAGTTATAATGATAGATTACAATGAGAATACACCATTTATACGCTCACATAGTGAAAGACCAGAAATCGTCATGAATAATAGGTGGCATTGGTGTACTATCAGTTCAAAACCACGCGTATATTCTCGCGTGGTCTGCGTGATCGGTGTTCCCTATTGTTCACAGCCTTATCCTTATTACATCTCGTTAACAATTGGGGAAATCTCTCAAAAAGAACATTCAAAGCATTATGATCGTCACTGGGAACCTAATCAACATAATAGAGTACAAGCTCGCTCCATACAAAACATACAGCGAGAGGTTCCCAGTGACGTGGTGAATTCTCCATGGTGTGGTGATGACTGATTTGTCTGCGTGCCAGTAATTAACCTTTAATTCAAAAAGTGAATTGACGGTGGGAATTTATCATGAAAGACTAGCATTTTGTAATAACCGAAGCTTGAAAAAAAATTCCTAGTCCCTTTACGTTTGAAGAGGTTAAGAAAGCGAAATTGAAGTAAACCTTATGTAGTTTGACGAGATACAGCCGATTTATCTCGGAACCCGACAACGGGATCGACAAAGCGTTTTCAGTTACAGTTTTTATTGGGTCTTATCTCGTACAAAATAGAGTTCTTCCTAGAGGCCAAATGAAACGTACGCAAAAAACGATGACGTCACGTCATTTTTGATGACGCGAAGCTACTCTATCCCGATCTCGGATCTGGAATAGCAGAACCTCTCTATTTTGTGTGATTCTTCAGCGCCAGAACACGGTTAGATGGCCAGTTGAACTCCGATTAGGTTTCTCCATTACTGAGAACAGGTTATTTGAGCTTTATCGCAGTTCCCACAGCCACCAGGTATCCATCATGATCTAAACCTGTAATGAATGTACAAGCTTCATAAAGGCCGTGGCCTTCAGTTTCAAACATACCTGTTAGACTCAATAATCTACTTAAACCTTCAACTTTTTTAGTGCCAAGTTCACCATCAAGCCACTGCTGCAGCATGGCGAATTCATGTTCTTGGGTCGTCTCCGTGTTTGTGATTTTAACTGCTGTCGTCTCAGGCCAAACCGAGGCTCCCTGTGCTACAATACGCTTCGGTAAGTCGTAGTTTCAAGCATGTATAAAAGGCGCGTTTCCACTACTACTAACCGCGGATTCCGCCGCGGCTTTCGGCGAGTGGTGCAAGATTTTGACCAGAATCCTTCGATGGTTTAACAATACATGTCCATGGCATGTTAATTATGCCTGTGAAAACCGCTTCACTCGCCGCAAACAGTGGTGGAAACCGTTAAAGTCGAAACTTAAGGCTAGGGATACACTGAACGCGATTTACCCATCGCGTGCGTTGTTTCTTTATTAAAGGCTAGGGATACACTGAACGCGATTTACCCATCGCGCGCGATTTTCGCACGAATCTCTTTTGTTTCGGAGGCATTGCGGCATGAAATAACAAAGAAACAACGCGCGCGATGGATAAATCGCGTTCAGTGTATCCGTAGCCTTAGCCAGGCGCACATGTGCGGCAAATCTCGATGCGGCAGAGGTGTTTTTAAAGTCGACTGAACCGGATAAATGACGAGTCGACAGCGTGTGGTCAGTCAGCTTTAAAAACACCCCTATCGCATCGAGATTTGCCGCACTTGTGCGCCTAGCTTTAGGCCAAGCGCGCATTTGCGACAAAAAGCTTTCCGGAACGTGTCCGTTTACCGGTTCTGTTAAGGCTGATTCATACTCCGTCCGGATTTTGCGCCGACTATGATCAATTTCACTGCGTGTGCACATTTACGTCGTGGAAACCTGCGATCAGTTTCATGCGCTTGACGGTCCGCAAGCGAGTATGAATCAGCCCTTAAGGCCCGTTTCCACTAGAGCGTTTTACGCCGCGTGATGCGTCAAATCTTTTGTTATTTTCCGCCGCTCTGCTTCCAAACAATGGGCGAAGCGTCAAAACGCGGCGTAAAACGCTCAAGTGGAAACGGGCCTTTAGGCTAGGGATACACTGAACGCGATTTACCCATCGCGCGCATTGTTTCTTTGTTATTTCATGCCGCAATGCCTCCGAAACAAAAGAGATTCGTGCGAAAATCGCGCGCGATGGGTAAATCGCGTTCAGTGTATCCCTAGCCTTACCGGATTCAAATGTGACACATTGATTGACACTTGCCACCGCACATGGCCGTAAATTATCATCCGGAACGAAGTGAGTAACGCATGCGGTATCAGACGATTGGAACATGTTCCATTCATTCGTCAAAAATAACTGTTGCCGTCCGTATTCTGGAAGGAATTCCTTTATAATGACGTAATTGTGGGAGAGCCTTCGATGTTTCCAGCGACGAAAAGACTGACATCAATCGGTGCTGCGAGTTTTTACGCATACATGTGCGTGGTTTTGCTGTGCGTTAAATCGCATCCGGTAAACGGACATCTTCTGGAAAACTTTTTGTCGCAAATGTGCGCTTGGCTTTAAGCTTAGCGCACATGTCCGACAAAACTCAATGCGTTAGGGGTGTCTGTTAAAATCGACTGTCCTGGCTGAATGACGAGTCGACAGCGTTGGGTCAGTCGACTTTAAAAACACCCCTTACGGATCGAGTTTTGTCGGACATGTGCGCTAAGCCTTACCGTCGTATCGCATAACGGATAACGATAAATGAGCATTGGAAAATGGCTTGGAACGATTTCGCATATCGTTACGTCGTGTCGCATTGTCAGGTAAACACGGCTTAAAGGCTCCTGTTCCATTGAAGTTCATGTTCCACTTTTCACGCGTGACGCTTCACGTTTTCCTTTCGTTCCTCGATTCAGCACACAGCGAGACACACATTACCTGTCCTGTGGCACGCTTCCTCTGAGGAACGAAAGGAAAACGTGAAGTGCGAGGCGTGAAAAGTGAAATGTGAACTTCTATGGAACAGGAGCCTGAGAGTAGAAATTTCGTGGCTGTCGTAATGCGAGTTCATTCCATTCAGATGTGCGTGAGTGTGAAGTGGGTAGAAATTCAACCCTTTTCTTTCAGGTTTTCTTCCTTCGATTTTGGATGAAAAAGTGTACTCTCTGGATGAGATAGAATACTATCGCGGACGGCCAATGAATGTTTCAATATCGAATGAAACATTTCCCAACAATTGTTATCACAGGGAGTTAAAACGGCTGTGGTTTCCCCGGGAGCAGAATGACGTCAAGCGAATTTATGACGAGAAAGGTAAGTCTATCCATCGTATTGACGACCCGGCCGCCATTTCTGTTTCTACGGAGCTTTTGTGCATGCGCATTTATCTGTTAGGCAAAAAAAGCATGTGATTGGTCGTGAGATCCGGATTTGCCCACCCAATTTAATTGTGCATGTGCAGTTTGCAAATCCGTGACCGCCTGGGAAACGATGAATATCTTTTTTCAATATTGGCCTCGTGACTGGAAGCAACTGAACGCAGCAGTCGCTATCGATGTACGCGTTGCGAGCACATCGGTTACGACAGGTCATTGCGGCAACAAATGGCACAATCCAGTCTTCAATCTGGAGCGCGCACATCGGACAGGCAACTGTATACTGAATGCTACACGGAAATTGTCGATGTCTTCCGATCGGACCACTCGGGATTCCATCACATGACCCGGTGTACTGTGCTGCACAAACGAGGAAATTCATTGCTAGCGCGCGTACATCGAAAGCGACTGAAGACAACTTGAAGCCAGCGTCGGCAGCGAGAAGAACATGAGCAACAGGCTGGAACTATAAGCGGCAACGGTCTGCACTAGCGTTGCCGGTGCGCGTACATCGGCCTGTTTGAGCATCTGATCAGTTGTTGCTGTTTCCAGGTAGTCGCCAGCCGTTGCCGGAAAAGCCATTGCCGGTTGTTGCTTCCAGTCGCAAGATCGATGTAAGAGTTGCCACCTGACACTGCTAATCAGTATTACCGATTGACACGTTTGTATTCAGCCGCTTTTCAGGTGTGCGTGAGGGTAAATATCGATATACAGGTGTAAAAGAATCTAATGTCCCCTGATATGTGATGTCCCCCAACAACACATAAATGTATTTTTACGAATGAAGCGGCAAAATTGAATTGGACTCAAGAGAGACCAAGACCCTGAATCCTTTGACAAACAATGCAGGCGGACATCAGGAGGGTGGGGCATTAGATTCCGTCACACCTGTACATGTAGTAGGGGGTCTACTGAGATTTGAGTGAAGAAAATACACCCGTCGACTTGTGTCATCTAATGTCATGTTTCCGCGCCACCTAACGTGGTAATATAGACTATTTTCTTACATTCCAGTTTTAGAAGAGCTGTCAGACGTAGACGTCATCATAGGGGAATACAGGCCGGGCGTTCAATCTTACGCTGAGCAAAATTCAGTAGCGTACATCATAACCGCACCGGTTGGAATTCATTTAGAGGAGGAAATTCGACGAATAAGTGATGACGAGAGAGCTGTCTTTTCCACTTGGCCTTCTTGGAAAGATTTTTTCTCCGAATCGATTCAGGCACTGATGCGATTTCACCAACATAAATATAAATATAATACGACTGCTGGGCTGGGCAGAGTTTTGATTATTTTGCCTTCGGGATCATGGAATATTGGAGGTAAGGACATCTGCACCAGTGGTCAGTAAAAGCATAAAGAAATCAAACATAAAGCTGCGTTTACCAGACATCCGGAATGCGGTATAGGGACGCGGAATCCCCGGCGGAACGATATGTTGTATACGAAAATGCATTGCATTTTCCGCTTCCGCGTTCCGCAATCCGCATTCCGCGTGTCAGCTAAACGTAGCTTTAAGGTTCAACTTACAAATTGAGCATTTTATAAAATTAATGTGGACAGTATTCCTTTAAACCTCAACAGATTTGCATTCTGACTCTTCCACATGATAGGCCAGACCCGTCTGCATGTTTACTGCAAATGTTGTTGAATTCCGACTAGTTGATCTTATGATACAAGAGGACTGAATTAATAAGAACCCCACGAACGATGAGAGCGCAGGGTTATTTGTGTAGATTTGAATAGGCTAAGGTACATTTATTTTGCACATGGAACACTAATTGTGCTGAAAATAGCTCTGTTAATCTCAGAAATGGAATTCAAGGCTTCAAGTTGACAGATTCATGTACCCCAGTACCATAAACTAAGTTGAAGCTGCTGCGTTTTACGTAAAGCCAAAATTCATGCAGTGAGAGACATCTGGTGGCAACACATGAAGTGTATCCCTCAGTTACATCATCGTTCGCAGTTAAACCTTTATGTTTGATTCCTTTATGGTAAAAGCCTAAATCCCTGAATAAAATTAGGCCTATGTTCTGCCACAGGTCCTCATTATTTCACCGAGCATCTTCATATCTTGCATAAACATGTATTAGAGGGGTACCTTCAAAACTACCGAGTTTCGGTCCGATCGGACATCCAATATGGCCACCAGGTGGCTTAACCTGAAAATCATCCAAGTGCTATAACTCAGGAATGGCTTGACCCAGAGTGCTCAAACTTGATATTTACCTCTCTCTAGGTGACCTTTACAAGCACGTCAAATTTCGGCCTGATTAAACTTCCAATATGGCCGCCAGGTGGCGTAACCCGAAAATCATGAAATGTGCTATAACTCAGGAACGACCTGACCCAGAGGAATCGGAACCAGTCATTGTTGGTTCAGCTGGGCGGCTTGAGATACATGAGTAGGCCTTTGGAGTCAGGCCAATAGGCCTATATGTGTGGATTAATTGTAACGTCGACAACAGAACAGTGGCTTGGCATACAATGACATGAACGATGGACACACCCGAACCATGGAGGGGTGTACCTCTCCATGGTTCGGGTGTGTTACAGACCTACGCTCCGAGCCACGGTTGGTTCGAGCCTGCCCCGGTCCACATTCGGGGAAGATACGCATGTGCAGAAAGCGCAACACGGGCGACGTCTTGCACGAAACGGCTGGCTGCGCGAGACTACACCTGGGACGAGGTGCACGAAACGGCTGCGCGAGACTACATCTGGGACGAGGTTGGGTAACCAGGGGACCAGCAGGCGGCGGCGTTGTGTGACGTATACACCAAACCTAAATTGGGCCCGCAAATAATAATTTCCCGCTCTGCTTACTCAATTCCAAGTCTCAAACTTCAGTCTTTACCGTCTTCATCGTTCCCCATGCGTTCCAGCCTCAAACGCGCCTTAGTCGCAAAGCACAGCCCATTTTTAATCATTCTCGAAAAAATTATTTACATAACCATATCACAGCAGCGTTCCACTTTTGACGTCAGATTGCTTCGCAGATTCGCCGCTTCGCGGCGTTCCGGGAACATGGCGTCCAGAGCGCTCAAATGTGCTATGTGGCTCCCTCTAGATGACCTTTATGTGCATCCAATATGGCCGCCAGGTGGCATAAATTCCATAACCCAACAATCATTGAAGTCCTGCAATTTGGGAATGACCTGACCCAGATTGCTCATAACTGACATGTACCTCTCTCTGTCATTACACTGTTATGTCCAAACGAGTGAGCACATGGTCCATGGACCATTTCATCTCTATCTATAACCGGTACATGTATTTCTCTGTGTTGCCCCCACCTCCAATGATCGACATTCATTTTATTCACGAAACCTTGTGCCTCAAACTGATTTCAGTTGCCATGGAATTAGTTACGAATTTGATCTTCTCGAACTCAACCACCTGGACCAAGTTAATGATTCTGAAACGATCTTATGCCGCTGGTCATTTCGCTTGGATTCTCAAGGAGGAACTTCCAGATATCGTGGTCTATATGTATGATGATATCAGCCAGTTAAGGATCATGGATTATGTAAGTAACAGTATTCTTTGGGATAATAGTGTAGAATATATGTGACCCTCCGCTACAAAACCAGTGAAGTCGCTCGGAAAATGAGCCCAAACGTACTGGCATGACACCAGCTAGCAGTGTCTGTCTGGCCCAGATCTGGTTCTGATCTGCTTCGACAGGGTATCCTGGTCTGGTACTGATCTGGCATCTTGATCTGGCACAGCCCCGCAAGTGCAAACATGGCCAGACCTGTCACCAGATCTGGGAAACATGTCTGGCCCAGATCTGTAGGAAGAGTCTGGTTCAGATCAGTGGGGGTAATCTGGTTCAGATCCGTTAGTATAGGCTTGTCGGATCTGGGGGGGGGGGGGGTCCTGACTTCGGGTACCGGTCATCAGTCACCATGTTCATGTAGGCCACACTATATTTGTATGCTGGTTTTTACCTCGCTGCTTTTACACCACTGAATGGTGGAAAAGGAACAAGGCAGAAACCGTGCCTTGGCAGGAGTGGGAGACTCCAGTCGATCAAAAAAAACCCTGATCAAGGGACTCTGTTTGGCTGAGGAAGCCGTAACTTTTAAGTTACCATTGATACAAAATATTTGAGAGAAAGGGTATTCAATTCAAACAAACTTTATAAGATGCGTGGTGCAATGAAGCCTCATTCCTGAAAACTTTGGCACACACAAAAATAATGAGCGAGGTTTATTGTACAAATTTATGTTGTCACCTTGTTGGTATAGGAGGGAGCAACTTTCTTATAGTTTTTATACACCACATTTCTTATTCTACAAATATTTATTAAGATTAGTGTTAAAAGTACTTGACTTTTCAGATAGGCCAGGGTCGACTGCACAGTAAGTCCGATAGTGCTGCTGGCGCCTATTGGCAATAAGTTATAGGGCATTTTCCCATTAACTAAACCGCCGATATGCACTGAAAGCACCACTGGACTTTCTGTGCGGTCGGCCCATGTCAGGCCAGCCATCCAGATTCTCCCAGGTCTGGGCCAGAGCATGTCAAGATCTGGATTACAGGCCTTTTGCTTTAGTGCACATCTTGGGATAAATACAGTTTACCTGATTAGGTACAGGTATATGAAAAACTTATTCCATATTTTCGACACATTATCACCAGTTTTGTCAAGAAAAAAAAAAGTTTGGTTCCAGATGTTCGCCAGATTAGGCCAGACTCCAGATTGTGCCAGGTCTGGTATAGAGCCGACCACCTCTGCCACAGATCTGTACTACAAGCCTGCTTCTTTAGTGCACATCGTAGGAGAAATACAATGTTTCTGTTTAGGGTAAAAAACTTATTACTTCTTCGACCCATTATCACCAGTTTTGACGAGAAAAAAAGAGTTTTGTTCCAGATGTGGGCCAGATCAGGCCAGACCTCCAGATTGCGCCAGGTCTGGGACAGACCTGGACAAGACTGCTGCATTATTGCAGGTTTGGGTAAAACAAGCCAAAGCAAAGCAAAGAAGCAACAAGTCCAAGCAAAGCAGCTGGAATGCGGCCACAGCGGCATTGTTTCTGTAGCCCAGCCACCTTGCTACCTCGTATGTAGGCTAGTCTCAATATGATAAGAGATAAGGGGAGGGGACAGGAGGGGATGCTCCACGTGACAAGTTTCACACCAGTTAATAGTACTGTATAAACTGCAGACCACCAAATTATGTCTAGCGGAATTCCGTGGAATTCCGCGTTTTCTCCATGCCGCTTGACTAAAGGGTTGTAAATAATCATGGTGTATCAAAAGAAAAAAATGCATTCTAATTGCCCAGACAATGCCAGTTACATATACCGTTACAGATACAGTTACATGTACATAAACTTTTTTTCTCGAAATATTTTCGTTTAACTTAGGAACCTGCAGAACTAACGCTACTAGGAAGCGCTGTGAGCGGTTGTACCTTTTGTCACGTTTCGTTAAAAAAGTTTAAGTTAAAGTTTAAGTTAAAGTTCGGGGTTCGTACATGCGTAAAGGTGGAATAAGCTTATTCCAGGTATAACCTAACATTACTGAGCTTCTGCAAGCGCCCGGTTAGGCTCTACGACGACGTTTATCTAATGTGTGAGTGCACCCAAACAATAGATAAACGTAGTCGTATGGCCTAAACGGGCGCTTGCAGAAGCTCTCTATTAACGTGAAGCTATACATCGAATAAGCGTATTCCACCTTTATGCATAACGGGCCTGGGTTTATAGTCTGATATCAACTACGATAGAGGTGTCATCCGACTTGAGACTTTAATCACCGGGCCCATCCCATGACACCTTTCAGTAAAACTTCGATGAGCTGCTCATTCAGCGTTTACAATCTGAGCATTTCCGACCGGTACCAATTTTTATCATACCTCTGCAGTAGAACGTGAGCCAATCACAGCGCGTCATTTACGGTCACGTGCCATGCGATAATTTTCATTATTCAATGGCATTATTTTATGTTTGTCGTCATGACGTCACATCAGAGCATGAACGCAACTGTCAGTCTGCACCACACTTGACACTAGATGGCGATATCTTCTATATCACCACTAGCGCAGGTGCTAGGTTTCCATCTTGAAAGTAGTGCAGATTACTACATTTTGGTAAAGGTTTTTAACCATCGTGAACAGGCCAGCCGTGTCACCGCCAACACAGTGGCATCTACGCTAGATGATAGATGATGTTGAAAAGAGGTGCTGTTGGGTTCAAGGCGAATATTTTCAGACTAAAAGGACTTCGTGTTGATAACAAGTGGTATTAGAAATGAACTGAATACTTATTAGAAAGAATTGTGCGATTAGGCCGACCGAACTATTTCTACGTGCGCGCCGGCAAGATCCAAAATGGCGGCCTTCCACCTACGCTAGTGGTGAAATGAGGCACGATATTTCGCCGCTAGTGTCAAGTGTGAGTCTGCACATCCGTGCATACGACAGTACCAATGAAACATCACGGGGTGACGTCATGATGATTCCATGTGTGTATGTAAACATAATAGAACTGCGAACATTTTTGTGTCCACGGCAGTCACGCAAGGAGACAACCAGTACGTATAGATAAATGCTAACTTGCAGGTACACCCTTAGTCAATAATAAATGCCCAGCTNTTACAACATTGACGATTTCGCAATACACAGGAACTGATGACGTAAACGCAATGGCCTTCACAAAACAGGCAAAAAAATGAAAATATTTTTTGAAAATGTTAAATTTCCACTCGATTTCATTGTTCGATCACTGTAGAAGTAGGCTAAATTATAAATCTCATATCCAAACATCAGTGTAGGTGGCTTTGGGCTGAATTCCTGCCTGCAAATTACTCGTAATTGGCAAAGACATTGTTGAAATATTTTGGCGTGTTTCTTCTCTTCTGACTGAATCAATGCGAAAATGGCTGACGAGGTTGACAACAATTTGACCGATCGGATGAACAATGTGTGTCTGGAAGATGACATTGGTGATGAAGGAATAGACCTGGATAACCCAGTAACCACGGAAGACCTGCCTAGTATTTTGATTGTGACGAATGTGGCTGATAGTGTTTTTGAAACTGAAGAAATGAAGGTAAGTAGGCTAGCCTACATGTAATTGTAGGCCTAGGCCTAAGTGAGTAGGCCCTAGGCCTAGCCTAGGCCAATAACTTATCATCTCAATCATAAGCAATTTGCTTAACACATAAACCGGGAACTAACTATTGCTTTTATGTTTCAGCACAACTTTGAGAGAGTCTTTCAAGATTTTGACCACGATGCAACTTTTCAGTATTTAAAAAGTTTTCGACGAGCAAGAGTGAATTTCAGCACACCAACAGCTGCTGTTCGGGCAAGGATACAACTTGATGAGATGACTGTTGGTAACAAGAAAATCAAATGTTTTTTTTATCAGGTAAACAAACCTTGGTTGGACTGACGTTTCCCACTGCCAGTGGCATTGGAAAGAACAATGCTTAATGATTGAGGGAGTTGCCAATATTTATTGCAGACTAAACCCTTTATAGTCTAAATCAACCTAACTTCAATATGGAAAAATGCAGGCCGTGCAACAGACACCTTAAAATGAACACGATTAAACCACAAAACACAATATTTACCAGTTGACTGAGCACAACCTTGGAGTATTTGCTATAGGCTGTTCAAGTGACCCTAACATCATTAACTGTGACATGGATTACCACTGACTTGTGTACATTTTCAAACTTGGCATTTTGCCCATGTTGAAGTTTGGTTGACTTAGGGCTGGTTCATACTCCGTCTGGATTTTACGCCGACTGTGATCAATTTCAATGTTTGTGCACATTCGCGGCTTGGAAACCTGTGATCAGTTTCATGCGCTTGATGGTCCACAAACAAGTATGAATTGGCCCTTAGACTATACAACATCAATTCATACATGAGCCTCAAGATATGAACATCTTATTCTCAGTATCGATAATCTGCAAGTTTCATTTCATTTCACTTTCTTCCAGCCAATTAAAACTAGTACTGATCCAAATGATCGACATCTCCACCCACCAAAACCAGAGAAACAGTTCCTTATATCACCACCAGCATCTCCCCCTGTGGGCTGGGAACCAGTACATGAGGCTCAGCCAATAATTAACTATGACATCATATCAGCTATAACAAATCTTGCCCCTGGTAAGTAACCGTCAATAGATGACTGGATGGTGGAAAGGGAATAAATGATCTGTTAGTCCACACTTATTTTATTTGTTGGATCACGGACCCGTCGACCCTAAAAAATTAGAAAGTGAGAAAAAATTTTTTCCTGCCCTACCATTTTCGGCAGTCTTTTTTTCCCCGCCGGCCCCAGCAAACACGAAAACAATTTTTTCTGTGCCGATCGTAAAATCCAGTTGAAAAATTCTGCAATTCCGCGTGGTCGCTAAAAACCTTCTGGTGTTTTACCACACCCGCCCCATCCCATCGCTTCCAGCATGCCTTGCGCAGGAACGTGAACAGCCAAGATGGCTGACGGGGCAGATTTATGACAAGGAGTAAAATAAAATAAGCGTGGCCTTACATGTAGGTTGCCAAAGGCCGTGTTAGGTTACTTCCACCGTGCCTGCTCGTGCCTCCACGACAGCGTTCGATTTTGTCATGACGTCACCATTCGTGCTAGCTCGGCCCTGTTCCAAGTGGCCCTGCTCTTGGGGGTCGGCTACTTTGGGAAGTATCCCAGAATGCATCGTTCCAAGATGGCAGGTACCGTGGGTTATTGTTTCGGGAATCGATTTCGCGTAAAAATCTACTTGGATGATGGCCGATTGGCCACAACCAGGGTAAGAACACTCTGGGAGATGAAATGCATATCAATCAAAACCAAGGCCAACATAACTCTTTTTCTGCGTTCCAACTCCATCCTCATTTGTCATCTAGGGCCTATATCGATGTCAGTATTTTTAATTTCCGCATAGCAGACGAACAGACCGCCATGACACTTTCCCCGAAGAGCTAGCCCGAAATCGTTCGATGACTTCCCTTCACTGCGCATGTCATTTCTTCCCCGAGACGCGAGCACAGTGGAAGTAATCGAACACACTAAAAGACAAGCACTTTGTATTAGGGTTGCCTCTGTGGCTGTGCTAGTTGAAGAAGCATTTTGAGTGGCCAGAAATTGTTGCACTATCAATGGATTGATATACTGGTCATCGTCAAATATATCATGAAAATGCACGGCAGAGATCTCCATTCCTGTCTTTCAGGTGAATCACACGAGATCCATCCGCCATCGGACAATCAGCCTGCGATAGTCGTTCATGTTTGCGAGGAACCCAATGGTGTCAGACGGACAGATCAGCCCAAGATACAACAGACGAAACGACCAGCAATGAAGTGAAGGCAACGTAATCAAACAGGAAGTTGTATTCTTTCTTCATGCGACTCTATTTAGTGGGGCCTGACTCGGCCTCGGAACTGATGGGGATTCAGGCATTGTGAGTTCAGAGAATCACAAGGGACCCCACGGAACAATAACTTTGCTATAGATCAAGTACACTCCTTGCGCAGTGTCTTCTCACTCATACCTGTCGTTCATAGACACTGCTTACAATAGCCAGAATCCCGCCGATTTACCGCATGATGGCAGCACTAGTCAGCGGCTGAACAGCACCGGCGTTGCTCCGTGCATCGGCCTGTTTACAAGACCAATCAATATACAAACAGAATAATCTCATATAGAGTACCGTTATCCACTTCTTTAGCGATGTTTCAAAGCAAAAAAGGCACGAGCTAAACACTACATGCCCGGGACTGCATGCTGGACACGGGGGGGGGGGGGGGGGC
>NMRB01002267.1:50610-75069 GCA_002633025.1 Notospermus geniculatus
AGGGGTCAACCATACTGAATGCTCGTTCCAATTTTCTTGGGAAAAGGGGTCATTTTGTGGCAGCACTGTTCGGGAAAAAATTCCCGAAAAACACTTAAAATAGGGGTACTTTGAATGACTTTTCTCCCGAAAAATTCTTTAAAAGGACAAAAGGTTCTCTTCCCAAAAAATTAATAAAAACGGGTATGAAATTTCTATTTTCAATGAAAAAGCTTGTAAAAATCCCAAAAAAGGGGTGAAAACATATTGGTTCCTTCCATTAGGGGGTCTAATTGCATGAAAAAAGCTCGCAGAAAGGGGTGGAGAATTTCCCTTGTTCTTTCCATAAGGGGGTCGTTTTCAAATTCAGCAACAAGCATGTGTGTAGGAGTAGGGGGGTCGGGAAGACTTCATGGGAGTTGGTACATTAACAGCAAAATAGCAAACTGGTCAGCCCTTTTCTTGCTATTAACAGGAAAAAATTGTAGTAATGGCAACCAGAAGAGCGTCTCTTCAAGCTGCAGAAACATGTGCTAGATGTTTTTAGTCTTAAAGGGACTAGGAAAATTTTTTCAAGCTTCGGTTATTACAAAATGCTAGTCTTTCATGATAAATTCCCACCGTCAATTCACTTTTTCAATTAAGTGTTAATTACTGGCACGCAGACAAATCAGTCATCACCACACCATGGAGAATTCACCACGTCACTGGGAACCTCTCGCTGTATGTTTTGTGTGGAGCGAGCTTGTACTCTATTATGTTGATTAGGTTCCCAGTGACGTGGTGAATGCTCCATGGTGTGGTGATAACTGATTTGCCTGGGTGCCAGTAATTAACAGTTAATTGAAAAAGTGAATTGAGGGTGGGAATTTATCATGAAAGACTAGCATTTTGTAATAACCGCTTGAAAAAATTTTCCTAGTCCCTTTAATCGACTCCCTTAGTGTTTTAGATGTGATGTATCGTTTACAGTCTGGAAAACTTCTGTAAACCTGATATCTTGTTGTCTTGCCTGTACTTGAGGCAAACATTTGTAGCTTTTGTACTCAACATGAGATAGTAGGCGACAGTGCATTGTAGCCGGAGGCTCAATCCTTGGAGAGTGTTTTGTGTCTTGCTCACAATTTAAATTGGGCCTAGACACATTTTCATCTTGAGATTTTCTGTGACATTGCCACGTCCAGTGGACGAGTGTATTTTCTCACCCCAGGTTGTTGTATGTATGATGTGTGATGTCATGGCAGTAGGCCTATGTTTTGTGCAGTGGAATGTAAACTGATCGTCTATTTTGTGAATAGGATGACGATCCTATGGGTCGACTGGGCCTTTAACTCCAGGAACCTGAAGCTCAACATTTTTAGATGCTTTGTTAATGTGTTGTAAATAGAAACGTGTTTTAGAACAATCATTTTCACAAATCATCAATTATTTTTTTGTACACTTTAATGAACGTGGATTTAGAAACCACATATGTATGGTTTGTAGAACTGGTGCTCTTCTGTTGTGTTTGTATTAGATCAAAAATAATGGTCGCCATTGTTTCTGAGTGAAGGCTGTGTAGCACATCATACTTTTTCTCCTGTACCCTGTTTAGACTACATGTAGCTTAGACTTAGCAAGCAGGCATTGGGCTGAACTGATTTTCATCATAGTGAGGTTTGGCACCTTTCCGACTCCGACTTCAACTACAAGAATGAATTGCAGTCCGCTGTAGACATCCTTGATAAAAACGATTTGATAGACGTTTGCAAATCGTAAAATGCCATAACTTTGTGGCAGAATAATTTTGACTCGTCATCAGAAGTCGTGTTTCAAGTCGTAACGACTAGGATTACGACTTCAATATTCATTATGCACCGGTCAATGAGATGTCTGAACCCCCCCGTTCAGGGGTCGACGCCAATTCGACGCCTCTTTGGCGTCGAGTTCTGGACGAACGAAAATTGCTCCACCGTCGAATACCTGGCGAATAAAAAAAATTATAGTGTCGCGTTTCCGTCGAGTGTCTGAGGTAAATGATTTTCGTAACTGTCGAATTCCTGTCGAGTAATTTTAACGTAAACGTCGCATTTCTGGCGAGCCGGTGAGCCGCTGTCGAATGCGTGTCGTCCGACGACAGAAATTCGTCACGAAACCCATGTGCGATTTCACAACCTCGCTTCTAGGACAGTTGTGCATGTACTATGTGGTGGAGTAGTCCGAACGTCTGACTCGTATTGCTATTTTTAGCATCTGATGGACGCAATACAGATGTTGCGACCGTCAGTTCTGCAAATGAGCAACAGGTGAGTTGTGACAGTACGGTGGTTAACCTGCCGGGAACGAGGATGACAGAGGAGAAAATGGCTGCAAGAAGGTACAAATGTAGGCGGGGCCAAACAGGCTGAGAGATTATTCAGGGATTTCTTTCTCAAATACTTAATAAATAAGTGTTCATATGCATGATTCTCAAAATGAATGTATTTGGAGTTGTTCTGTAGTGTAGGCCTAGTCTAGAAGCCTATATTGATTAAACATCGAAAAACACAGGAAGACGCCGCTGCTTTTCGGTGCCTGTGTAGCCGTTGCAGGCTTTCTGTATCCTTTGGTCACAGGACCCCCCCCCCCCCAATGTGTGTCGAATTCCTGGCGTCCTCAACAAACTGATGTCGAAAAAAAGGTGAGGTCCTGGGGGTTGAAGAAAAAAGCAGTGTCGAATTCCTGGCGAAAGTGCTGGTGGTTCTGGGTGAACTGGTGTCGAGTTCCTGGCGAACAGTTTCCCTTCAAGTGTCGAATAAGTGTCGAATGTCTGAACGGGGGGGTTCAGACTTTTCATTGACCGGTGCATTATTTATCCGCACTTCTGGTTTATAAGGCCAAATTTTTCTGCCTTCAGTTTATGGTGTTTGACGAATTGAAAACGTCTATCAAATCATTTTGATCAAGTATGTCCATAGAGGACTGCAATTCATTCTCGTAGTTGAAGTCAGAGTCGGAAAAGTCCTCAACCTCGCAAATGGCCTCCTGACAGTTGGCTTGCAATTTGTGTTTATATAGTGCAAGCACAGCTCACGTTGGGAGACGTGTAGCCTGAGCGTTGTGCTTCTTATACACAGTCAAGTTCAATGAAGTTGGAAGGAAGCATCTAGTCATTGGTTAGTTGGGGTGTCCCTGAGTGCCTTACTGTTACACCCAACCTTGGACATGTTAGGAGAGATCCTAGGTCGAGTCTGTCTGATAACAGTGGTGTTGAACTGTGTTTGTGCTTGGTCAGTATTTGTGGATTTGTATTTTGTAAAATTGTTAATGTTTTTGTAATGTTATTTATAAATGCTCTTGGGGCAATGAGTATTGTATAGGAATCGAAGGTCATGAACTGATAAATATCTACCCTGCAAACTTCCAGGCTTGGTTTTAGTCGATTACAGAGTTTATACAGTTGTTATACAACTTAAAGGGACACCATTATAGAAACAACGAATTTCCAAGAGGAATATTGGTCTGCTTGATTGGGTATAATGAACACCGATTCATTACCCGGTACTTAAATGGCTACAAGAACAAAGTACCGGTAGAAGTATGTACCGGTACAACATGTATTTGCTTGTAACCATGAAGTTTGTTGACCAGGTCAGATTCCGCCTCTTCTCTACGAAGGTTGCCCGACATGTTCCATCATGCGTTAGGTTCTGTAGATAGAGAGTAAACTGTCAACTATCTGTTTACAATGTTCACTATACTCGTATTAATCCTCACATGACCATATACTTATGGTATAGTCGAAGTCAACCTAACTTCAACATGGGCAAAATGCCAGGCCTGTGCAACAGACACCATAAAGTGAACACAATGATTAAACCGCAAACCACAGTATGTACCAGTTGACTCATCCTGAGAACATGAGGGGTTCTTAGTGCTCGCTCCCCTTCGTCACCACACACTAACTTGTGCGGTGACGAAGGGGAGCGGGCACTAAGAACCTCTGATCACAGGCCTCTGGGTCGTTGTCTGTAATTAATAAGTTTGTCTCCAGAATATCACTCGAGTTATAAATAAAAAGACGTCTTTTTATATATAACTCGAGTGATATTCTGGAGACAAACTTATTAATTACAGACAACGACCCAGAGGCCTGTGCTCTGATGTTCTCAGGATGAGTTGACTGGGCACAACCTTGAATTTGCTATAGCCTCATGGAAAGTGAACCAAGTTACCCCAACATCATTAGATAAATGCGACATGGATTATTTACTACTGACTTGTGTACGTTTTCAAGCTTGGTATTTTGCCCATGTTGAAGTTACGTTGACTTCGACTATAGTAATAAGTTGTTAGGCTAAGAATCCATTCACGCGATTTTCGGGCCGCACGATGTCGCATCCTTTGTCCACGACCAACCCGGCGGAAACAAACAATGCTTTCAAGCATCTGCCACTCGAAAATCGCGTGAATGGACAGCCAGCCTTAGAGCCAGTCATGAACAGCATTTATTATCACTCATCATGCATTTATGCTTTGCACTGAAGTATTACGATCCCTGAGTTGCCAGTTAGGCTTACAGTAGTAACAGACCAAAGACTTGGGTTGTGGTCAGGGGTGACCTGTCAGTGGGTGTACTAGAAACTTAGTCATGCTTCACAAGTTCTGATCCTTCAAGGTATAACCAAAAATTCATAAGCTTATGATTTTTTGGTATAACTTGACAAGGCTGTTTGGTCTGCAACAGAGAGGGTGCATATGTGACCCATCACCATGAGATGAGTCTTAAGTTGCTCAGAATATGAACCAGAGTGAACCAAAATAACCACCTGGATAAAAAGGAAGAAACAGAATCACTCAGGTTTCACAAAAGTCAGACAACAGGCCAAGGTCTTCTGAAGTTGACAAATATTTGGTTTCACCCTGCCAACCTCAGAGCGACTTAAGACTCATTTTGTGGCGACGGGTCGCATATGTATACAGGTTGGTGGAACAACTCGGAGCCATTTTGTTCAAGATGGCGCCAGAGGTGTAGATCTTGCACAGGGAGATATCATGGCATTGATGGGAAAATTTTTGTAACTTTGACATGCTGATGCAGGACTCTGTGGACTTGGATTGCAAAATCTGATTTTCCAGGGGTTCAATTGATCAAATTCAAACGGAACTTAATGTATGTCTTGTGTCTTGTAGTAGTAAATTATTGTCACGTTGATTTTGTTTTATGGAATAATTAAACATTCTTTGTAAAAATATGTTCGTCGGTTCTTCTATGAAGGTTTCTGTAATGTTAGAATGGTGCTAGTCATACTGGTCAAGTGGCTCGGTTCCTGATGAGCACCCAGGAGGTTGCAGGTTCAAATCCTGCTCTTGACATGAGGCCATGGCTTATCTGCATCTTCGCCTCAACCCGGCTGAGTGCTATAGGAGCTCTTCAGCTGAAGGTACGCATTATGTTTATGCAGCCTAAGGCTGCATTTAGCTGACACGCGGAACACGGAAGCGGAAAATGCAATGCATTTTCCCCATACAACATATCTTTCCGCGTCCCTATACCGCATTCCGCGTGTCAGCTAAACGCAGCCTTATGCTCATCTTGGGTTGCATACCAGTATCAGTCATGGCCACTATTTGATGTGAAAGCAGATTGTGGAGAATGTCAGCCTGAATCCTGCCGAGCTGTACACAGCATCTCAGGATCATTCAGCCATCTCCTCCAAGGGAGGCAACAGAGCAAGGTGAATTGACCAGTCAGGCGCAGATCCAAAAGGGGGCACGGCACGCGCCTCCCCTTTTGGCCAACAAATCTGTAAAATCAACTGTGAAATTCTGGAATAGGGCGCAAATTTCAGTGTTCCTAGCGCAGGGCGCCCCCTCTCCCAAATCCTGGATCCACCCCCGAGAGTCACATGATAATCCGTCATGGCACAGAGACCTACAGTGTACATTCTGCCATCATTCTTCCCCAAGTCAGAGGTTGAACACGGAAACTCTCAGACATGGCATCGTCTTCCCCCTCCTACATCCCACCCAATGAATAATTAGACTCAAGGACATTGATATACACGTAGAAATGTTTTTATTTAACTGGAGCAGCCCTTCCATGATACACTTCATGTGCTGACTGAGTTTACATGCCCTAGTCTGCCTACAACAGAACCTGTGCCATGAGTTGGCCAAGTCATGGAAAAGAATGCTATACTCTGAAACCATACAAGTACCCAGTATTCCCGGGATCTCACTGACGAACTGTTAATTGAATACATGTCTGGTTTACATATAATGAGACTGCAAGACCATACCAAAATCTTTCCTGTAATGCTGCACATCTTCTGAAATATAGACAAAGAACTACAACCAAATCACTATCGCTTCAACCTGTAAATCAGCACAATTCAGATTGTTAAGACCGTAGATAAACCGAGGGGAAAAATTGCTGCGTCTCTGGGTGATCCATACACATTGATCTATAGAGCTTGTGCAGATGACGTCATCACGGAAAAATCCGCCATCTTGACAGTCAAATTTGACGTCATACGACGTCGGCGACCCACGTGGTGCACTTTGTCGTCAACACTTCTGCCATGACGCGACCTACACGTGGCGCACTTTGTCGGGGACGTCAGCATGGGGCGCTGCAGGTCAAAAGTGACGTCATAATGAGCCACTGCACAAGCTCTATACCAGGGTGCTTACAGCTTGTGGAGCACCAAATTTAAGACCTTTTTAAGACCAAGTATCGGCAAAATTTAAGACCTACACGTATTTCCTTCTAAATGAAGCACCCGAACAGCCCCCTTGCAGGTTTTTGGCCCGAAAAAAAATAACAGGGAATCAACGTGGCCAAGAAGGTGGGTACTTGGATGGGGGCCCTCCCCCAGAAAAATTTTGATTTTAGAAACCCAGAGATGTGATTTCCCGGCATTTCCTGCCAATTTTTTTTTACAACTGCCTTGATATGAAATTTAAGACCTTCCCACAGAAATTATTAAATTTAAGACTTTTTAAGGCCTTGAAAATGACAGTGCCAAATTTAAGACTTTTTAAGACCTTGCAGGCACCCTGTATACACATCATGGAGAAAGCCTCTGCTTACCCATGTGAGGGAAGAAATAACCTGAAAAGTACATGTGTACGAGACAATCCAATCACTGTCATTCATCTTTTACTTTTTTTATAACGGTAGGAGAACAACAGAACACCATCACCGATCACCACCATATCTCCAAAGCTGTGTTCACACTGAAACCAACTTGAAAGCGTTTTCCGGAAAACACGTTTGACCAAAAACGACCACGCCACACTACAATCACAAAGCGGTTTCAAATCGCTTTATCGCGCCGAAATGAAGTCGAGTCAGACTGTGTTGCCATCTATGAATGGTACTTACCCGTACTATCATTCCAAGATGGATGCGCCAATTGAAGAACTTTTCCTCGGTTTGCATTTGTCGGCCCAAAGTATGTGCGAATCTACTGCACATGCATACAACACTTAGAGGGCCACATTCAAAAGTGTTTTAGCCGAACCGTTTTCAAGTTGTTTTGAAACCACTTCTGGAACCGTTTTCGTTAAAATGCTTTCAAACCGTTTTAAGAGGCCTCTAGTGTGGCACCCTAAACCGTTTTATAACATCTTAAAACGTTTTCAAACCGTTTTAAAACCCCCGTGTGAACGCAGCTCAAGTTGACTCTTAATTTGTTATATTTATCCTATTTACAACAACTTACAAAGGTGCGGAACTGATGTGCAATTTTGTGAAGACAGCTTCCTATCACTGAGACGTCTCCTCGTTCAAAAGGAAATAAAGGCGAACAAAAAACTGTGTGAATGTTTTCTTCTCAAAGATTGCAACAGCTGACAGCAACATGAAGAGAGAGCCGTTGACTTGAAAAACTTGGAAACAATTTCTGCCATCACAATGAATCATAACAGAATCAACAGCCAAAGACACCGAATATACTGCAGTTTCTCAGAAATAGTCAAATCTTTCAGCCCGTTTATGATCCATGAACTAAATATCGTGTATATCCACGTCTTCATCACTACTGTGGCTGTCACAATATTCACCAAACACCACATTGTCTTGTTCTTCATTCATCCTTTGTGCATCTGCAAAAAGAGAAAAGATAAAGCTGATGAATAATGCAATACCAACAACTGACAAGAATTTTGTGAAGGACAGGCTACAACTGTTTGTGATACACCGGGGCAGCAGGGGGTGCGTACCCCCTTCCAGACCAGACTGCCCTTTTTCGGCATAGGGTCCCTCTTTCGGCAGAGTGTGCCTTCTTCGGCACAGAGCCAAAGAAGGCACTTCCATGCCGGGAAATGGCGTAAAAGCATTCTTATCCTCTAAAATTTTCCAGGGGGTTCCCCCTCCCCGATATTTCGCCTCACGCCTTCGGCGCTCACTGCTAGGGGCTAGGCTATGGCCTGCCATTTTATCAAATCTTTGCCCCCCAAAACTCTGGGACGTTCCTACAGCCCCTGTCCCACCCCGTCCAGGTCGCTCGCCCGTTTTATCGAGGATGCTCTTTATACATACATACGTAACGAATGGAATTCCGGGTTTCAATTCACGGAAATCGATGTAAATTCAAATCCATTGTTTACATAGCATATAATGTTTAAATCTTTCTAGTCTCTGAAGAGTCCTGGGGTATAGCCCTTTTGGCCCTGTCTGCACCCCCCCCCCCCGTAGGCAAAATCCTGGATCCACCCCTGGTACATCCTATCATTTTAAAGAAAGAAACTGAATTGCGGCCTCCTCTTACCGTCTTGTGGGATTTCCCCATAGGACTTCAAACTGTTGGCCTCCTCTTGTGTGTACTTCAGTATAACATCAGCCTTCTCATCCTGGAACTCTCGTAAACCAACCAACACAATATCACTCCCCATGATCCACACCTGAAATTATCAGATACAGATTATTTCAACACGTCACATCCCAGAAGAGACGGCCATTTTCAGAAGGACTGTCAGTGTCTAGAAATGACTTGAACTGAGCATTTCATTTTATGCCCGAAGAATAAACTATTTCGCCCAAACACATTTTACCTAAACCCATTTCGCCTACTCCTATTTCACCTAAACACATTTTACCTAAACCCATTTTGCCTAATTCCCAGTTCACCGAGTATCCATCTCATCTACTTCTTTCTATTCCACCAAACCCATTTCGCCTACTTCCCATTTTGCCTATGCCCATTTCACCCACTTAAGGCCACGAGAATAATGAAAGTTCCTGTTTTGCGTCCGGGCAAAAATGAAAACTGATGAGGCTTTTTTCATTATTCTTATTTTATTTCTACAAGCAACAAGAGCTTCTTTTCATTCATTTACTACTATTTTCTATATTAAATATAGAGAAGAGTAGTAAATGAATGAAAAGCATGACCCTCATATTGTCTATTCTTATATGTAGGCCTTCACCATCAGTCATATCGATTCAGTGTGACTGCCTTTCAAACCAGAATGTTGGTGACGGCCGACACTACTCAAGGTGAGGCGCAAGATGTGTTTATTGTGCAGATTTGACGATGTGGATGCTTGGAAGTAGACCGTTTGTTGTGTTGTGCGATTTTTGGGGGGAATAATGAAATTTTTTGAAGGCCGGGTTAATATTTGGCAAGCATGCTTGCCAAGCAGTTCCCTTTTTCGTCCTTATTTAGCAAGCATGCTTGCCATCTAATGCTGAAAATTATCCCTATTTGAACGACGACGACGGACGACGGACGCTTCCCCATCGTAATAGCTCACCCCGGTGAGCTAAAAATTTCCTACCTACCCAGTGATATCAAGATGGTCCCTACATTGATATGTAGGGACCATAAATATGCAAATTAAGTGGGTTCCCGCCGTGCGATTTTGGGGGATTTTGGATATGATGTCCAAGGTGACCTAATAAAACATTTAAAGCAAAAAAACCTTCTGTTGCAATTTGTTCCCGGTTAATTCCTAGATTTACTGGACTAATACACATCATGGAGAAAGCCTCTGCTTACCCATGCGAGGGAAGAAATTACCTGAAAAGTACATGTGTACGAGACAATCCAATCACTGTCATTTATCTTTTACTTTTTTTACAACGGTAGGAGAACAACAGAACACCATCACCGATCACCACCATATCTCCAAAGCTGTGTTCACACTGAAACCGACTTGAAAGCGTTTTCCGGAAAACGCTTTTGAACAAAAACGACCACGCCACACTACAATCACAATGTGTTTTCAAATCACTTTATCGCGCCGGAATGAAGTCGAGTCAGACTGTGTTGCCATCTATGAATGGTATTTACTATCATTCCAAGATGGATGCGCCAACTGAAGAGCTTTTTCCTTGTTTTGCATTTGTCGGCCCAAAATATGTGCGAATCTATTGCGCATGTGTAGCCTACAACACTTAGACAGCCACATTCGAAAGTGCTTGAGCCGAACCATTTTTAAGTCGTTTTGAAACCACCTGGAACCGTTTCCGTTAAAATGCTTTCCGTTTTAAGAGGCCTCTAGTGTGGCACCCTAAACCGTTTTTAACATCTTAAAATGTCTTCAAAACGTTTTCAAACCGTTTTAAAAGCCCAGTGAGAACGCAGCTCAAGCTGACTCAAAATTTGTGATATTTATCCTATTTACAACATGAACTTCCAAAAGGTGCGGAACTGTTGTGCAAGTTTGTGAAGACAGCTTCCTATCACCGAGACGTCTCCTCGTTCAAAAGGAAATAAAGGCGAACAAAAAACTGTGTGAATGTTTTCTTCTCAAAGATTGCAACAGCTGACGGCAACATGAAGAGAGATCTGTTGACTCAAAAAACTTGGAAACAATTTCTGCCATCACAATGAACCGTAACAGAATCAACAGCCAAAGACACCAAATATACTGCAGTTTCTCAGAAATAGTCAAATGTTTCAGCTCGTTTATGATCCATGAACTAAATATCGTGTATATCCACGTCTTCATCACTACTGTGGCTGTCACAATATTCACCAAACACCACATTGTCTTGTTCTTCATTCATCCTTTGCGCATCTGCAAAAAGAGAAAAGATAAAGCTGATGAATGATGCTACACCAACAACTGACAAGACTTTTGTGCATTCTGAGAATCTCAGGTCATTTACGGTCGTACCCTCCCCCAATGCCCCGATGACATCCACCCGGACCCCGTTTCGGTGGATTAGAGGGACATTCCCTCATGTGTACTCGCCAAATTGGGATCTCACAAATAAACCATGCAATGCAGTGGGGGAAATGCCACTTGATGTAATCACCAAATATCACGCCTAGTGCTACAACGTCTGCACATAGATCTGGTGTAACGAGTTACCGGATACCAGTCTGGTAGCATTGCATCTCCTTCCGTAATTTATGTACACTGTCGAATGATAGCTGCCCCAAACACATGAACTGGATCATACATTCGTGTTTTGAACCCAGTGGTATGTACTCGTTATCTAGATAATCTGCGAGAATCCTTTTGATGTGAACTTTATTCAGGAACAATATCAGAAATTCAGTGAGTTTGTTAGTGAATATATAGAAACTTTTGCAGCCGCCATATTTGGGGATGACCAAGATGGGATGCTCTGATTGGGCGAAAGGATTTCTTTCACAAGTACCACAGGAAATCGGGACGATGTCCTCAGGGCGAAGTTGTGAAAGGAGCGAGCGCGAAGCCCTGGGATTCTCATGATGACTTTAGTGGAGAACAGTGTGATACATCCTATCATTTGAAAGAAACCGAATTGCGGCCTCCTCTTACCGTCTTGTGGGATTTCCCCATAGGACTTCAAACTGTTGGCCTCCTCTTGCGTGTACTTCAGTATAACATCAGCCTTCTCATCCTGGAACTCTCGTAAACCAACCAACACAATATCACTCCCCATGATCCACACCTGAAATTATCAGTCACACATTATTTCAACACGTCACATCCCAGAAGAGACGGCCATTTTCAGAAGGACTGTCAGTGTCTAGAAATGACTTGATGAACTGAGCATTTCATTTTACGCCCGAAGAATAAACTCCTATTTCGCCCAAACACATTTTACCTAAACCCATTTCGCCTACTCCTATTTCACCTAAACCCATTTTACCTAAACCCATTTTGCCTAATTCCCAGTTCACCGAGTATCCACCTCATCTACTTCTTTCTATTCCACCAAACCCATTTCGCCTACTTCCCATTTTGCCTATGCCCATTTCACCCACTTAAGGCCACGAGAATGAAAGTTCCTGTTTTGCGTCCGGGCAAAAATGAAAACTGATGAGGCTTTTTTCATTATTCTTATTTTATTTCTACAAGCAACAAGAGCTTCTTTTCATTCATTTACTAGTATTTTCTATATTAAATATAGAGAAGAGTTGTAAATGAATGAAAAGCATGACCCTCCGTATTGTCTATTCTTGTATGTAGGCCTTCACATCAGTCATATCGATTCAGTGTGACTGCCTTTCAAACTAGAATGTTGGTGACGGCCGACACTACTCAAGGTGAGGCGCAAGATGTGTTTATTGTGCAGATTTGACGATGTGGATGCTTGGAAGTAGAGCGTTTGTTGTGTTGTGCGATTTTTGGGGGGGGGGATAATGAAATTTTTTGAAATAATGAACTTTTTGTCGCGACATGCGGGTGGTGGACGCAAAACAGGATCTTTGATTCTCATGGCCTAAGGAAAGATTGAACACAAGAATCACTGCACTACAATTGGAACATAACATGACAACAAAATGAGGCACATTCTTTGCTTGCTGCTCTACACTACGTTTCTACCTTTTTCCTCAGTTTTCCACGAATGTGACATAATCGCTTTACACCATCAAAACACATTGCTTCTAATCGTCACCATTTCCCAACATTTTGATGACCTGGGCATACTCTGGAAGAAACCATGAAAGTTTCAGAATTACAATATGAATATCACTGAATATGAAATGAATCTAACATTCAACAACCACAAAAATTTTCTATAACAGTGTGCAGACTGCTCACCTTGTCCATGCTCTTTGAAGACCAACTCTCTTTTCTCACTCTCATTCTCATTCTTTCCTCTTCTCCTGTTTTTACCTCCCTTTCCTGAAAAACATGAGGTTTTAACAATAATCCAAGGCCTAACTCATCACACGGCCATCTCGGTCAGAAGAGAACACAAACCGAGGATGCAATATAGGCTAAATATACGCAAGGTTAGTGATAAAGCGAACCTACACTGACCATGTACAATACAGTGAAAGGAAGATTATTCAAACAGCACACACACATTTTTATCGTCAAAGTACCCCATCCACGATTGGAATATTTTCACACGAAATTGCTCATCGACATAGGGTTCTTCAAATACGTATTAATCATCACGAGATACATTCATTTGAAAAAAATTTCAGTTTCAATCGTTTTTTTCACAAGTTGAAAATGCCAGTTAAAAATATCACGCTCACTCCGGCCATCGCTCATCGCTGGTTCCGAGTGAGTCCGACATGTCCGGGGATAGCAAGCGATGGACATAGGGCCTAGTGAGCGTGATATTTTTAACTGGCATTTTCAACTTGAGAAAAAAATGATTTTAAAGTGAATTTTTTTTAAATGGATGTATCGTGACGATTAATACGTAGGGCCTAGGCTATTTGAAGAACCCCATCATGAGCAATTTTGTGTGAAAATATTTCAATCAGTCGTGGATGGAGAAACCAAAATGTGTGTGCCGTTTGAATATCAATATCTTCCTTTCTGTCACTCTGTGACTGTGGACTGTGGTCAGTCATGTCAGTAGGCCTACTCAAAGTGCTCGAGACAAACACCTAGGCCTAGGCTATGCTGTGGGCATCAATCAGACCATTATAGCCCATGCATTATCATCTTATTCTTATGCACTGGCCACTGCAGTGCACCCAGTGCAGAATCATGAGAATGTCATCAATGGTTGGTAGCAGCATGCTTGTGTGTGTCTAGCCTATCAATCATAAGCCGCTTTTTACGGGTAAAATACGGGCGAATTATGGGAAACTGAGGAAATACAGAACAGCACATTTAATCTACCTTTATTCTTCGGCATTTTTATTCGTGCTGAACGTCAATCCGCTGACTAATTACGACTTTCTGAAGCAAAATATGCTTCCTTTTGCGCAATAAACCCGAAATTTGTGTATTGCGAAGTCTAGAGGAACGCATGCGCAATTCGCGACGGCAATCACCAGAATATTTTATGGACGACGTCGTGGTGCTATGGAACGCCATTTTGAACAAAAAAATTGCTTAAAGGGGCGGTCTGCGACTGGTTTTGCTGCGCGGCAACATTCACATTTTCCAAATAAGTATAAAATAAGCCGAACAACACCAAACAATAATACGGCGGCGTCCGGCATCGTCAATGCACCAGCCTCAGAAATTTGCCGAAATGAGGAAAGCCGAGCAATACCGAACAACAACAGCATTTCAGCCGCCAATGGCATCATCGACACCGTCAATAACGCACAACACAACCTTCTACGAATTTTACTGAAGTAAAGCCCCCAGCCAAACACCACCACCGAAACAAAAGGTGTCGTCAACACCTCCGGCTATGGCACGCCGTTTGTTCATTTTTTCAAATAAACCAGGTTTCTTTTAAATAAACCTAGGCCTAGTTTCTTTCCAAAGAAACTTAGTTTCTTTTCAAAGAAACGTAGTTTCTTTTATAAAAACCAAGTTTATTTAAAAGAAGCCTAGTTTTTGAAAAGAAACTAGGTTTATTTAAAAGAAACTAGGTTTTTGAAAAGAAACTTGGTTTCTTTAAAAGAAACTTGGTTCTTGAAAAGAAACTAGGTTTATTTAAAAGAAACTAGGTGTTTGAAAAGAAACTTGGTTTCCTTTAAAGAAACCAGGTTTCTTAGTTTCTTTTAAAGAAACCTAGTTTCTTTTAATAAACTTGGCCTTCATTCTTTTCAAAAACCAGGTTTCTTTTTAAAGAAACCAAGTTTCTTTTTAAAGAAACCAAGTTTCTTTTCAAAAACCTAGTTTCTTTTAAATAAACCTAGTTTCTTTTCAAAAACCAAGTTTCTTTTTAAAGAAACCAAGTTTCTTTTCAAAAACCTAGNTTGGGCAATCTGAGACTCTGTATGCGCGCTATGTAAAAGTCAGTTTGTAAAAGCAAAAGCGGAGCATACAGAGTCCCAGTTACTGAGACTACTACTCAAAGTGCTCGAGACAAACACCTAGGCTATGCTGTGGGCATCAATCAGACCATTACAGCCCATGCATTATCATCTTATTCTTATGCACTGGCCACTGCAGTGCACCCAGTGCAGAATGTCATCAACGGTGGTAGCAGCATGCTTGTACATGTGTAATGTGTGTGTCTAGCATGTCTAGCCTATCAACATGATCAA
Source organism: Notospermus geniculatus (assembly GCA_002633025.1). Lineage (NCBI taxonomy): Eukaryota > Metazoa > Nemertea > Pilidiophora > Heteronemertea > Lineidae > Notospermus > Notospermus geniculatus. Next base: position 65,913 of record NMRB01002267.1, read on the forward strand.
TCATAAGCCGCTTTTTACGGGTAAAATACGGGCGAATTATGGGAAATTGAGGAAATACAGAACAGCACATTTAATCTACCTTTATTCTTCGGCATTTTTATTCGTGCTGAACGTCAATCCGCTGACTAATTACGACTTTCTGAAGCAAAATATGCTTCCTTTTGCGCAATAAACCCGAAATTGTGTATTGCGAAGTCTAGAGGAACGCATGCGCAATTCGCGACGGCAATCACCAGAATATTTTATGGACGACGTCGTGGTGCTCACACTCCTTCGCAGAGGTCAGTGCTCCACTACGTTACGCTATACTGACTCTGCCAACATACGGCCGAACTATTTCCATATCCTCCGCGGCGCCCACGATTGGGCTGCCAGCACTGGAAACTCCAGTGAAAACGCTGAATTACAAGTGTTTTGGATGCCTCTCAACAATNAGTTTCTTTTAAATTGACTAAGTTTCTTTTCAAAAACTAGGTTTCTTTTAAATAAACTTGGTTTTTATAAAAGAAACTAAGTTTCTTTGAAAAGAAACTTAGTTTCTTTGAAAAGAAACCAAGTTTATTTAAAAGAAACCTGGTTTATTTGAAATAATGAACAAACGGCGTGCCATAACCGGCATTGTCAATACGGCACAACACAGCCGTCCACGATTTTTGCCAAAGTAAAGAAGGCCCTAGCCGAACAACACCCCCGACCCCCCTTTCTGGGGGAGACCCCCAGACCCCGCTCTCAAAATTTATTTCACTATCTATCGGGGAGGGGGGGGAGACCCCCTCAAAATTAATTATCTATTGGGGGAGACCCCCCGAACCCCCTACCCCTTTCTTGGGGCCACCCCTGGGGCCTGCGGCTGGTTGGCCTGATAATAAATCCCAGCCCAGTGTAATGTTTGTCAGTGTGGCCCGTGTACCAGTGTGACATTACAGTATATTGACGGAATAAGGTACGACTTGACAATGAGTGACCTCCCAGTGTGTTCCAAACTAACAATGGGAGTCGCATAGAAAAATGGCCACACTGGAAAACATTACACCAGCGGCTATGCCATCCAATGACGATGCCGTTGGTGCCGGCGTGAAGTAAGCGGGAAAGACACTGCAGCAACACCAATCAAGCGACAAAATTCGGAATAAGTATATGCGATGATGATACCGTTGGTGCTGGCAGTTACTTTCAAAACCGAATTAATCCAATCAACATTTGGCGCAGGGAACTATGTTTTGATGGGGGTGAATGCTGAACTCAGACCATGCCACCAAATAATCGTTCGCCAAAAAAACTGAGACAGAAAGCTTTTGTTTCATTCAGCACATATATTTTAACGACAAGGGGCCTACACCTGAGACGTGAATTCACATCATCATTCTAAGGAAATAACATGTGGAAACTCTAAACAAAATGCTCACTGTTGAAGTGGAGAGCAAACAATCACTTTGATGACATAGCTGTCCATGAATTAACCACGTCAAACCAATAAAATATGTACCGGTACCATACTCAGTGCTTGATACAAGCACAACTATCAGCAGTAGGCCCAAACACAACCATTTGAAAACGAAGATCATGAAGATTCCAAAGGCTCAGGGTTGGCAGTTGCCAACTCCATCAACTGTTTCAGCAGCTGAACATCTGCGGATTCCACCTGTTCCGAGTCAACAATTACTTCCTCGATCTGATCAACCGGGACAACCATAATCGCCTCGACCTCGTCTGGTTGGACAACCGTTGGCACGAGGGAATTCTGCACCTGAATGTCAATTTCTCGATAATGCTGCGACCCTGCTTGAGTTTCACCACCCGTAGCATTTTCAAAAGCCACTATACTTGCAACCTCTTGTGTAGTGACTTGGTCCATAATATTCCCCGTTTCGACAGGGATGTGATTCGTATCCATTACCTCTTCACAAGGAACTTCAATATAGATATTTTCAACACTTTCTGGCTGTGCATGCATCTTGAGTTCTACTTCTTCTCGTCCTTGTTTTTTCAGCATATTACAGTGTCTGGTTTTGATATGGCGGTGGACTGTACTACGATGCTTTCCACGAAAATCGCACAAACTACACTTATGAGGTTTCTCGCCTGTATGCATTGGCATGTGGTTTTTCAACATCGTCACCGTCTTAAAACGTCGCCCGCAGAGAGAACATTGAAACCGTCGGACCGAACCATCATCTGTGTGGGTATTTTTGATATGGGAACCTAAGGATTTCTGATCGCGTGCTCTGAAGTAACAGGCAGGAAAGGGACACGGATAGGGACGATTTTCTGTATGCATTCTCATGTGGGACTGCAAAACATCTGCAGTCATTGTTCCATAAGGACATAGCTGGCATTGATACGGTTTTGGAGCATGTTTCTTGGCGATATGTGCCTTCAGATACGTATCGTTGGTCGTGAGGAACTCACAGTGAGGACATTTTACTGTTGTTTGCTTCTGGTGTTTCCTTTTTTTGTGTACGATTAAGCTCCCCTTAGTTTTTAGCGCTTTACCACAAATGTCACACGGTACGCGCTCCCCGCTGAAATGATGGACTATCCTTTTGTGTGACCTGAATGTATAGGCATTCCATGTCGAGTAATTACATTCAGTACATTGGAAAACTTTCCCTTTATGAAATCGCATGTGGTTCCGCAACGCGATCGAATGGTTGGCAACAAATGGACACTGGTCACACCTGAAAGTGATACAGACTTCGTAAATAAGGGTATTTGATACACTTCAACAATTAGCTATGTAAAACCTCAGAATTCTGGCAACGACAGGTGACTGGGAGATGGATTTGAACCAGTTACCTACTGACTGCGAGTCAGAAACCTGGGGCCAGTTGCACAAAAGTTGAAAAGATAAAAGTCTGTTTTAATTTAACTTTTCCTGTTAAAATCCCTACTTGGTGTTAACTTGCAAAACTAACATTTTGGGATAAGTTAACGCCAAGATAAACTAACAGTGATTTTTAACCGGCCCCTGGCCACTACACTCACTCATCTCAATTCAACTGGTTACTCATGTAAGTCTACTCACTTAAACCCTCCCTGAGTTCCATGAGCTGTGTCCTCATGGCGCCGCCAACTGGACCAATTAGTAAACATCTTGTCGCAGTGTGAACACTGACGCGGCTCTTGAAAGTGGCTGCGGCGGATGTGAACATTGAGCTGCGTCTTCGTCTTCTTTACTTTACCACAAATATGACATCTGAAAAGACGACAGAAGTCAACAACTTCAAACAGGAACCAATGAATATCTCATTGATTGTTCATGAAGGTGAAAGACGCTTGAGATGAGGGAGCATCCATTAAGTATGTACGAACTAAAATGACGATTTTTAGACCCCCTCCCCCCATACACACCTTGTCTGCATTGGCTCAAACCCCCTCCCCTGTACGTGCGTACGCCAGGGGGGACTATACTCGATAAATTACCAGTACTTTTGGTACTTCATTTTTCAGTACCACTGCGGCACCACTAAGTCGGATGGCGTGTGATCTGTGCATGCATTACGCTAAGACATGGCGCACACGTGGGAACCCGGCGGGGTGACGTCTTAAACCAAGACAAGTTTATTTCCTGCAAGTGCCTGCCTCATGTGCAATTACCAATATGATTCCCTTTGTTTTCATGGTATCTAACTGCACTCAAGCAGTTTTTAATTTTTTCAGAATGGTTCTTGGGTTGTGTACGTACGCAAGACTACATGTATATACCACCCCTCCCCCCGTTTGCATTAGTGTACGCTTTTCACAGACCCCCCTCAGTGCATACGTACTTAATGGATGCCCCCTTAGGCCTACATGTGGAAGCGAGTTGGTAAAGAGCAACTCAGATTGTGTTTGCTGTTCTAAAAGTGATTCCTCAGGGCAAAGGAACAGGACGTATAGCGACACTTACTTGTAAACTGGCAAATTTTGCCACTCAAAACTCTTGCCGTCATTGTGATTCATCAGGTGTAAGACCATTGCATGCCAAGCTGTTGTCTCTTTGTTACATGTGGGACAGCGAAACAGTTTGTCTTTACCTTAAAAAGAATATACCCAGTAGTCGTATCTGAAAATTGGGTCTTAAGACAGACCATCACCTGAATTTTGCTGCAGAGACACTCAGTATGCATACCATATTACATTTTTGTAAAGCTACGTTCTCACTGAATGCGAATTCAATTCGAATTCCGTATATCAGTCCGGAGACTGTCTCCGGAATTCGAATTCGTTATATCGAATTACAAGCGGTGCGTTCACACTGGGGGTTAATTCGGATTGAATTCGGACGAGTGCTGTCACCTGGTCACAAGCTGAATCAACTGAATGCGGAATGGTGATTCCGAATTCAATTCGCATTAAAGAACCGGACTCGTTATTTCGGATTCAGTTCGGTTGAAAGTGAACTGAGTGTGAACGCTTAATGCAGATTAAGGCTTTATTTCGGTTTCAATTCGGAATAAACCCCAGTGTGAACACGGCTTTAGTGTACCAATAGTTTATCAGTCAAATTCTTAGATTGGAAGTCACCTCACCTTCAACATGGCACTGTTCATGGATGTTCACTTCCTCAGGACTGCGGAGATGGATTGTCACACACCTCTCACACTTGAAAGGTTTCTTTCGTCTCTGACTGTCTTTCCCAGCTGCTGTTCCCTTCGCGGGTTGGAACCATACCACTTTCTCTTTGTGGTAGGCTTCGTAATGTTCTCGCATGTTTTCCCATGTTTGCAAGTCTGAGAACATTTCTTGACAGATAGTACACTGGAAACTCTCTTTACCTGAAAATAGAATACCTCGTTACAGAAAAGTCTCCAATACACACGTCACACTGATAAGAGAATCTTACAATGTAGTTTGAAGAGAACTATCACTTTTCAAAAACAATTATGATAGTGCCTTGCCTTAGGCCTGTGCTATAATCTTTGCTGAATCAAGAGAATTGTGTTACCAACTTTGTAGATGGTGTCAAGTTTAGTTTACTGCCCAAGTTGACACGTTTCCTTAAGCTCGTTAACGAACCTGCACCAAAGAATTGTGAGGAAAACCCTTATCATTCTCCAAACCAATCTCAGTTTATTGCTCACTTAAAGCGGACTATTCGCGCCGAGTCAAAAATTCCACACAACAGTTTCCGGAGTGGCCGCCGCAATGCATTTACCAGTTGTTGTTACGAATAAAACGGGTTGTTTTATTATTTTTGGTTCACTTTGGACAGACGTGAACAATCTGCTTTAACTCACCTTCCATGTGGGATGAGATATGGAGCTGAATCTCTGCCAGCGAACCCTTGGTCAGGACACAGTGTGGACAGAATGAGGAGATTCCTTTAGATTTTACATCAGACATGTCAGATGGTAAACTTGGGTCAACATCCCCAGTCCTATTCTTAACTACATTATTCAAGTCCACACTACCCTCCTCCTTCTCATTCCTCCTCTCTTCTCTCTCTCCTAGTGATTTTTCACTCGTGTTACTTTCAGAGTGAGAGAATGCACCATCACGAGTCTTTTCATCCCCATCTTTTGGTGTTGGCACCACAGCCTCTGAGGTGTAGCCTCCGCCAGCTTTGGGATACAAAAAATATGTCTGAATAATCGTTTTTTTAACTTTTTTTTTGACTTTTTGTTTTACTTCCACAGCTGCAGCCCTGCTGACTGAATCCTGCACTTCTTTAGTTTTCACTTTGGCAGATTCACTGCTTTCATTACTGTCACTTTGAACTAAATCTGCCTTCACAATCTCTATATGCAACACATTTTCCGATGCTTTACGGGCATCACTGCTAACAACGCTGACTGAATCTGGCCGCGGGGTCTCCGGTGTGGGCTCCACATTCTTTGGAGCAACATTCATCACAATCTCCTCACATTTGACTTCCTGAGAGAGAGAATGTCCAGAACGAGCAGTACCATCAGCAGAATTGACATCCATGGGCTCCTCCTCCGACTCACCAAAAGTCGGAACAGAATCATCCTGACCAGTGGCTTCACCCTCAGCTTCAGCCACCTCAACAGCTGGTACTTCGACCACCACTTCCTCAATCGTTTCATGATACTTCCGCGGCCGGCCAGGTCCACGTTTAATCTCCTCAACCACCTCAACAGCTGGTACTTGGACCACCACTTCCTCAATCTTTTCATGATACTTCCGCGGCCGGCCTGGTCCACGTTTGATCTTCTCAGCCACCTCAACAGCTGGTACTTGGACCACCACTTCCTCGATCTTTTCATGATACTTCCGCGGCCGGCCAGGTCCACGTTTGATCTTCTCCAAAGAATAAATCTTCCGAGAAATTCTCTTCTTTTGGCCCCCATCCAAATTTAGTGTTACTTTTTTAGAAACTTCCTTTGGAATAATGGGAAATGTTGTCTTTAAATCTGATCCACTGACATCGGATACAGATCCCATCACAGAACTCGGCTCACTTGACTGTCCTAGCGCCTGTGGCAGTGCTGCCCCCTGTGATTTAAAATCCACTTCACTGCGTACGTCAATCTCAGGTTTCATGCGTCGTTGTTCAGTCTTTGAGAGAAGATGGCTACTGTTTAAATGGTCCAACATCTTTGTCCACTTCTTGGCTGGACGGTCACAGTATGCACAGAGGAAACCTTTTCGCCCTGGAAGACACGGGGAAAGTCACTCAATAGGGTTCATCAATTCTGTCTTCAGTAAGTTGGAAAATAAGATTTACGGAAAGTTTTTGGGCCATATTCATAAAGGGTGTTTAGCCTAATCAGCGTACAAATTCTGCATTACACAGGTTAAAGGCCTAGAAAACTATTGTTCTGCCTTCTGTCTGCTGCCTGATCCCTGGCATTTACCCACAAGATGATCACACGCTGATCACTTTGTGCGTTTCAGTGTGGGAGGACCCCCCATGAATATGGAAGGTGGCCAAAAGATGCTGTGTTCTCTTACCTAAAAGGTGGCAAGTAAAATGCAACTGTAATTCCTCCACCCCAGAGACAAACTCAAGGGGACACAGTGGACATGAAAGAAGTTGCTTCGTTCTCTCCTTTCGCTGTCTCCGTGGGCGACTATTCCCAGATGACACTGCATGCCGATGTTCGTGATAAGCCTGTATATGGACGTTTTGATGGGCAGTCAGGTCCTCGTACTCAACGAATACATCTGGACAAAAGCCGCAGCGGAAATCTTCAAACTCAGATTCCTGGGAAAGAAAGGCCGGCTTCAGTAAGACAACAAAACAAATCAGTGCACTACAACTTATCAAAGGAACAATCCTGTTGACAGTTACTAACAGCTACTACACCCAGACAAAATGCCAGACAAGGCGTGGATCCAAGGGGGGCGCATGCCCCCTTTCGGCCAACAAATCTGTAAAATCGACCGTGAAATTTGGAGCAAATCATTGAAATCCACCCAGATTTCAATGTTTCTAGCACAGTGTGCCCCGTCTTTTCTGAAATTTTGGATCCGCCCCTGCAGACCCCATTTATAGTGAGCAACCAAACTACCTAACCATGAAGAGATGAAGTTAATGGTATATCCATGAATTCTTTCTATCATAAAACATCTACCTTACCTTGTCCTCATCAAGATTCTCCTCTGCATCCTCAGCCTCCGATTCAGCAGCTGGTAACACTCTTGTCCCCTCCAAGTCACTTGACAACACCTGACCTTCTGTGAGTGTGACAGGACATGCACTTTGACCCTTGAATTGAAGATTCAGACAAAGATCAATCTCTCAAATAACAGGAAAAGGCACATTGGAGAGTATTGACAGGAACTGGTTTATCTTCTTGAAATAGTGTCTGTTTTTCGTGTCACATGTTACTTTGAAATATGTTACTATTCCAGAGATTGGATGATAATAGAGGTTTCCCATGTGACGTCATAAAGTCCGAAGTCCACGCTGGAGGTCAAACTGACCACATGTAAGGATTGTCACGATGACGCTAATGACATTATTTCGTGTGCTGTCGCGTCACGTCAGGCGTCATGTCCCTCCACGTGTAGCACCCTATTGACGCCAGTTTGCATCATTTTGACGTCCAGTCACATGATTTGATCACGTCAGTGGGATTCCTCTATTGGAAGAGTGGGTGGAGATGTGGAGATGAACTTCCGTCCAGAACAACAGATATTTCCCTCTACTTGAGTACTTAATCTCGGGGCGTAGATTGAGAAAACAGTTACCTGTGCAAGATTGTCTGTTTCCTCCACTGCAGGAACAACAGGCTCCTCAACAGAGCATCCTTGGGTGAGGTGCTCTGACAGGCTGTCAAGCAGTGGACTTGCAAACCCACAGGCTTTACATCTGTATAATGCAAGGACATCTATCACGCTCTCTAATTCTCCCAGTTCAAAGAACGAGGTGACACTCATCAACCCATCAAGGTCCGAGACGTTCAAAGACGTCATCTCCTCTTCTCTATAGGCTTGTATTGGCCTGCAATTGTGAACGACAAATTCAGAAAAAGAGACAGTAACTGAGTTACTCACTGAGTTCAAGCAATTTTGTTGAGAAGGCAAGTGGTAGACCTTGGGCAAGCTAAGTGCTAACCACTCTTCAGTGCTGATTCTTAGTACAGTGGAACCTGTCACATTGAACACCTTGGTACTTTGAACAAACTGCCTACATTGAACACTTTGAAATTCCCCGCCAGATCTCACAGTAAAGGATCACCTAGTACGGTGACCCTTGGTACATTGAACACCTCCTTACAATGAACGCTTTTGAAATTCCCCGTGAGTGTTCAATGTAGACAGGTTCCACTGTATCGCCTAGGCCTAGTGGAACAGCATGTTGTGATGCAGTTGTTGAGTGCGAACGCCAGGTTTTGGCCTATGTCAATAATCGTCATATTGCATCGGCTAAATACTAGGCATAGCAGCATGGCATAGGCCTTCCTTGATGACACGCTGGTAATTCAAGTGAAGTTGGGCCTGCCCTGCTATAGGCCTCCTACATTACCGACTTCGTCGTGGCAATGACGTAGTCTTTGCTTTACCAACCAAACCCATAAAATAAAGCTCTACTGCTGACACTGAAATGATTGTACCGGGTAAGCATCACAGATGTCATGACCTAGCGGTCACGCTAATTACCATCCTCCACCGTCCACTACCGTCCTCCACCCCTTTTGTACTGTTATTGTACCGTCCTCCACAGGGTTTCCGCCAGAAAAAAAAATGAGGGTACGGACCAAAAAAA